>JAEIFV010000443.1:0-258052 GCA_018904265.1 Lordiphosa collinella | reverse complement strand
GCAACTTCAGCGGCGTGCTGCTTGAACGTGAGCCTCTGGTCTAGCGTCACTCCCAGGTATCTATGGGCCAATTTAACTGGGAGGAGCTCTCCGTGAAGGAAGACGCCTGGGCTACTGTGGGTGATCGAAACACACTTTTCCGGGCTAATGGAAATGTTTCATCTACAGGCCCAGTTCTCGAACCTTTTCAGGTACTCCTGAAGCGCGTCTGTTGCCGAGTAATGGCCGTGTCGTCAGCAAAAGTTGCGATTAGGAGGTCCTGTGTCTCCTCAATCGGGATGTCCGCAGGGGTTGGCATGTCTGCAGTAATTAGGCTTGGCCCCAAAACGCTGCCTTGGGGTACTCCAGCTCGAATCCTCTTCTTCTGGGATGCAAGGCCATCCTGGACAACCTTAAATGTCCTTTCAGATAAGAACGATCTGACCATCAATAAGAGTTGAGGATTGAGCGTTCCCTTCAGCTTGGCTAGTAAGCCGTCGTGCCAGACGCGGTCAAATGCCTGTTGGATATCCAAGTACGCTGCCACAACGTACTCCTTGGCGTGTTATCCTTCCAGGACGAAATTGACCACTCTGTGCAGCCGTTCTGGGGTTCCCTGGCCTAGGCGAAATCCAAACTGGAACCTCTCCAGCCGCTGCCCAAATGCTGGAGGAGGCTTATAGGCCTGTAGGAGTCCAGCTCGTTTGGGGGCTTTTCGGGCTTATGCAGCATGATGATATTGGCGTTCTTCCAAGCACTGGGGATGTAGCTGAGGCGCAGGGCTGAGTTGAAGAGGAGTAACAGAAACAACATTGGTTTGCGAGGAAAAGCTTTATGTAATCTTGTCAACTCCGTCTTCACCAGGTGCCTTATTGAACTTGGGAGAGGCTATCTCGCTCGTCACCTCTTCAAAAGTGATGGGCCTGACAGGTAGCCATTTAAAGAGGACATCAGTGCTTCTTTGACCAATTGAAGCCTATTGGTCGGCAGGTAAAATGGCTGAAACCATTCCTCGAGGTTAGAGGCAAAGGCTTCAGCTCGGTCATGAAGGTGTTTGACCCATGTGACGTCAAGCTGCCTGATCGGGAACTTCAGCTGCACCTGCCTTTTGTACCTTCTGGTGAGCTTCCAAAGAGCGTACTTAGAATCCTCGTTTGAGTGGCTTCTTCGAGGATTTTATCCGTTGCCTCCTTCCTGATATTGTCTAGCATCTTTTTCACCCGATTTGAGATCCTCCTATAGAGTCTGTCAACTGCTGGATCGTGAGTCCTTGCATATTCCCTCCGCAATCGTTTTTTGAGCGCAATCATGCCCTCAGCCTCTGGAGTCAAACCAGGCTTCCCGTGATGTGTGAGTGGGAGGTGGCACTTGTGGACCTCTTTTGGCAGCTGCTGATTTGACTTTGTCCATTAGCAGGGTGATTGCGTTGTCCACATCCTGCGGAGTTGCACCTCCATGTTGAGATGGAGTGAGTCGCTCAATTCCTCTCTGGAAGCTACGCAAGTCAGATCCAGGGAGCAGTATTCGGCTTCTGACTGGAGCTGTTTGAGGACTCAAACTCAATGTTGCCAGTACGGGGAGATGGTCGGAGGACAGCTCATATTCCTCGTGTACCTCAAGGAGGTGGTCTGGCAGCCCTTTGTAGAGGTAGAAGTCCAAGCAGGTCGGCGTTCCACTGCGGTTGTACGGATAGTACGTAGGTCACCCTGTTGCTAGGACTTGCGTGGAGTCTCCACTTATGGCCTGGGTCAGCGCTGTGCCACGAGGGTTGGCTCTAAAGTTGCCCCATAGCCGGTGCTTGGCGCGTAAGTCACCGCCAACGATGAACTTTTGGCCAAGTTGGCCAAAAAGCACTTCGAAACCAGCCGAGCTCTAGGGTAGTGAGGGTGGCAGGTAAGCGGCTCCCACGAGGAACGCAAGGAATTTGATGATGAAGTGAAATTGAAATTTACACTGGTAACATCCAACATCTTACATCTGTCAGATGACGCTCTTAAAAATGTATTGAATATAAAATAGTACAAAAATATTTAAGGGAAATATTTGGTATACAATAGCAGCTTTAAGAAACATTTGGGTGTTGTTGAAAGACCGTCATGCTTGGTCTTCACAATGTTGGGTGTTTGGGGACAAGTTTCGCCAACTCTACTGTTCCTGTCTCTAACTTGATAAATTTATCATATATTGCAGTGTAGTGTATGTGCTTAATATCTACAATCTCAGAAATTTTCATAAAGATCGGACAATAAATTGCTGAGTTATAAAATTTATAAAAAAACGTTGCATACTTCTTTGCGCCGCATGCGCTGTTTGCTAACGTAAATTTGAAATGTTAACATTAATGTTAATGATCTGTTTACTAACATAAGGGAAGTTTATTAAACATTATTTCAGCTGAGTAACGGTTATATTGAAGTCGGGCAGGACGCACTTTAACTGACGCTCTCGTTTTCTATGATTTGAGCCCCAAGTCGCTCAGAAAACCAACATTTCGAAAACTCTGCTGTGGGATACAGAGCTCCATTTTCATTTTCGCAAAAGATTTGCGGTTTCAAATCGCCAAACATAAGCGAAACTGAAAGTAAGAGCATGCTTATTCGACATTTTTAATTTATCGCACTTTTAGCCAGTTTCATCCCATTGTCACTCAGTTGGCCAAACTTACAAAAGCCCAGTCAACGACATCATGACTGCCTAAGAAATGTGTGTGTGGCACATTAATAATAATTTTCGATATTTATGACAGGAAACATCGCATATTCTTCGAACAACGTGAAATGTGATTACAAAAACCAATTCAACCCCCCAAACAAGAAGGCTGAACATCTTCCATTGAAAGAGTATTAAGACTTCGGCATTTGCATTAGCTGGGTGGTGAGGGATGGAGGGCGGACGGACAGCGAATGTTTTTCTTTGCCAAATTTTTGGGGCAGCGGAAAGTTGTGTTTTTTTTTTTTTGTAGAAGAATTTCATTTATATCGAAATAAACAACCACTGGAAACCCTCTGTTCGGGGCGCACTCCAACGTTATTTATGATGTCATCCATCATTTTTATCGTGAAAAAACATTTTCCTGTCTCAGCCTGTGCCTGAGCCGGCTCCTTCTGCTGCTGTCATTGGCCAAGGACTTTTTTTGTGTCGTTTGTCGCTGACACACACACACACACACATGCAGAATCCTTGAAGAAATTAGAGAAGGTCTTTGCCAAAAAGGGACGTAAATTTCCAAAAAGGCACGACCATGCTCAACGACTCTAATGATGCAGCCCCACCACTTGCTGGGCAGCCATTCAAGCGCACTGAAACAAACTCTTCGACGAGGATCTTCAGAAGGGGATGTTAATGAAGTGTATGCGAATGAAATACGGAAAATTACAAATTGCCAGAGGAGGAAAAAAAAAGAGGAAAACTGCAAATGCTGTTTACGATGTTCACGGTTTCCTTTCGATTTCGTTTGCAATTTATGGTGGCAAGCAATCCAGCTCAAGTGGCTCTACACTTTGGTCAGAAATGACTCACACTTGGGTTTTCTACATGTTTAGGGCATTAATTAGCACGCCTCGCTCTGGTAACTTCCCATATTCAAAGCTTAACTATATTCTCAGATCAACTACTTGAGCCCCAAATCTCTACAGTGCTCAACTAAATTCTTAACCTGCTCATACGTATTCTGCCCTGTGTTGTCTGCCAAGTGCATGTAAAATACACAAGTTTATAATGTACGCAGCAAAATGGCCATAAATTAAAACGTATTTCACTTGGAAGAAAAAAATCTGCGGCATATAAAACAAATAGCATTCAAAATTGCAAGCAGACGCATATGCGGGCAAAAAAAGACACACTACTTACGACGTAATTCAAATTGAAGACAAATAGCACAAAGAAAAGGAATACAGAATAATACTTTTGTCTCGCTGCCAGAATGCCCGAAATGCTTGACATCCATTTAAACAGACTGCGACTGCTGGTGGCTTATTCTATGGATATGTGGTAAGACGGGGGGGGGCAATGCATATATTCATTTGCTTTGTCTGCGCTCAATTTAGTTAAATAATTAGAAACAAATATTTGAACTGGAGTACATTCTGAGCGAGAATACAAGGTGTGTATTAATGGGCCTTTTTCCTTGCCATTCTGGCAAGAGTTGGTTGGCATTTCAGTAGTTGAGTTTCATTAGAAGCTGAAACAGATCTATGGTTACTGAAAGGAAAAAGGACAAAAGTACAAGTTCTGAGAGAATTTTGACTCATTTTGAAGACAAAACATTTGAACTAAGTAGAAGGGAACAAAAGAAATATATCATGCTAACTGCCCTCAAAAGTATGCTATGCTTATTAATATAGACAAAGCTCGCCCTGTGGTCGAAATTCGACCATTGAACAAATTAACACTTAACATTAAACGATGTGGACTTTTAATTCTTAAATAAAATGTCAAAAAAGTCTTAAATTTGCATAGTTTTTGGTCCAAACATTTTTGAATCTGAATCCGTTTGAAACCCTGGAAAACATATATTCCAATTTTGAACAGACAGCCAACATTTGGATAACTAACTTGACATAGTTTGGTCTTTTTTATACTACCCAGAAAGCTATAAACAGCGTTTCTTCCTTTCCTTGATCTTTGGTTAGAGTTTTTGTAAAGTTGAAAGAGACAGTAGGAAGCTGTTGATAGAGACAGTTTGAAGCTGTTGAAAGAGACAGTATGAAGCTGTTGAAAGAGACAGTGAGAAGCTGTTGAAAGAGGCAGTAAGGAAGCTATCGAATCTGTTGTGTACGGTTGTCGAAGCTGATGTGTCGAAGCTTGTAGATGGGCCTGGTCAGTTTTGATGGCAGAAATAGAAAAATGACGGTTAGAAAACTTTTGAAGAGTACAGAAAGAGGTAATATTTGGTCAATTGCTTAGTTAATAAAGTAATGTACCAATCATTATTGTTTTGGCTACACGAGGACGTGTAGTTTGTCAGAATAAGTCATATTGAGCGGCATATTTGAACTGCTAGTGATGTGCTATCTAGAGTTGCCAATATTAGATTGAGATGTCATAGTAGGCTGACTTCGTGTGTGGCTCTGGTGTGTGAGTGTATGTCAAAGTTGTTGACTTGATAAGTAATGAGAGAAAACACACGCAGAGACTCACTGCACTCCTTATAATGTAAGAATCATAAGAGTTGGTAAAGTCTAATAAGCGGAATGTCTTCGACTCAGTCATACATATACCAAAATATGTGTACAAGCTTTTTTTTGTTGATCGTCTCTTCACAGGAAGAGCGTACTGAGAGCCACTCTCTCTGTTTACAAACCCCAAATTACTACTGAGCAGAGCCCACAGTGAGTGTTGGCCTGTTGCTGTTGTTGCTTGAAACAAAAACAATGCGTTGGTCTGCTCACCAATCTGTGTGAAGCGTTTGTGTGTATTGGAACAACTTTTAATTCGTTCTAAAACAATAAGTAATTGCAATTAATTTTTTGTTTTTGCAATGGCGGGGTCTAAATACTCATACGAACATATGGTATAAATTTTAGTTTAATTGAATAAGTTTTACTATGCTAAAAAGGGGGCCGACATTCTTATGAAAATTTCTTAGCGTAATATATAGATTCACCTAGCCCTCGTATAAGACGAACTCGGACTATAAATTTGCTCTATTCCCGCTTAAAACATGCTTAAAACCTCGATCTGACTGGCTGTCGATTGATGTCTAAGAACTTTTCTGCATGTATCACTACGCCTTGGAAGAGTACTTTGCATTTGTATTGCTAATATCTCCAAAAAGTCTCCTTTAAGCCAGAGAATCATTTCTAAAAAAGTCGCTTAGGACTGATGAACTGCTCAAGCAAATTTCGTTGCTGAATAGTTTGGAGAATTTAAAAAAAATCGGTTCCCTATTCACAGCATAAAATCGGAAGGCGAAACTGCATGGGCGATGGTTCATTGTTGAGGAGGGATTCTTGCCTGACCAAGTTTCCAATGCTGAAAAACTGGTCTTCGCTGCAAAAATAATGCCAAGTCGAACTTTTTATCAAAGAACAAACAAGGACTTAAGTCTCAAAAAGATCGCCTTACACTTCTGCTGTGTAGTAATGCTTCAGGCGACTTTCAAGTAAAGCCAATGCATATTTATAAGTGCTTGAATAGTCGTGCATTTAAAAGGATAAAATAGAGCACATTATTCGTTTACTGAAAAGCAAATTCCAAAGCTTGAGTAACTGCAAGTTCTTAAATTGATTTGTACCTGAAATTGGAGAATACAAAATAGAATAATGTACACTTTAAAGCGCTTTTATTGTTGAACAATGCCCCAATACAACATCACTACTGCAGGGTATAACTAACAGTTTCAAGAAAGGATTAATACCAATATATGAACCATAAAACGAAATAGTCCGTTTCAAATCACGTACCGAAACCGGTACCGGAACCGATACTTAATTATTTTTGAGAACCGAAAATCGTTTACCGCAATTATTAAAACCGATAGAACCGAATCGAAACCGGAACGTTGGTACCGGTACAGTTTCGGTTTTTACCTTTTGCAGGTGCTATCACGATTTTGTGCAGATGTTTATAATGCAAAGAAGCAAACATATAGTAGTACGACCTTCTACATTTTCTATACTCCAAGTAGGAATGAGACTAATGTTTAGCTTTCTAAGAACCAATTCCACCAAGCCGATAAGAGCAAAAAATTTAAGTACCGGTGGGAAGCAAACTGTTTTACACGACTGCGCATAGCACAACAATCCACATCTGAAAAAAACTTTCTCTCTTTTCTCTATCTCCTATTCTTGGGGCAAAGCTGTGGCAAAAACTAATTTGTACGCGTTGGTCGGTTGTTGTTGGCGACGAATCATTTCGTTTGAAAAGACATGCAGCTATCTTTAAGAAAATGCAGCTATTTCTATATTAGCAAAATGTCATATGTAATTCTCTAATTTATGTTATAAAAAAAATTTAACTTAAAGGTAAACTCCATAAAAAAATACAAAATTTTGAAAAATTTTTTATCACCATATTATTTAACACATATTCATATATTTCAGCTGTTAAATGTGAGTCAATTATTTATTTATAATTATCATGCTTTATCTCGGAATTCCATTTTTTTATACCCTTGCAGAGGGTATTATAAAATTGTCGGAATGTTTGTAACGCATCTCCGACCACATAAAGTATTTATATTCTTGATAAGCATGACGAGCTAAGTTCATTTAGCTCTGTCCGTCTGTCCCTTCGTCCGTCTGGTCGTCTGTAACCAAACTTTGGACGAAGTCTTTTAGTACAAATACGCTTCACATTTGTCGGAACCGGCCGGATCGGATGACTTCAGCATATAGCTGTCATAGAAACAATCGGTCGAAAAACTAGCTTTAGTGGGAAAAACCTTTTTTGTTTTCAATGGTAACGCCTCCAAACTTCGTATTTCTTAGTTTGTTATTCTTTTCCATGATTCCACTAAGTTGGGTCGAAATCGGGCATCTATATAGCATAGCTGTCAATGAAAAGTAAAGTCTGAAAAGTAGTCTTAGAAAAAATTTTTTGTTTCTAATGGAAACGTCCTTAAAATCGGCATCATTCATTTGTAGAAAACAAACAATTCTACAAAGTTTTGTCAATATCGGATGACTATAGCATATAGCTACCATAGGAACGATCGGTTGAAAAACTAGTTATAGTGAGAAAAACTTTTTTGGTTTCAATGGAAACGTTCTTATCATTGGCATATACCTATTTTATATACTTTTACACAATTCTGCAAAGTTTTGTCAGAATCGGATGACTATAGCATATAGCTGGAGTACAAATGATCAGTCAAAAAAAAGTTTCTAGTGAGAAAAACTGATTTGTTTTAATTGGGATTGCCTCCAAAGTTCCTAATTGTTAGTTTGTTATGCTTTTCCATGATTCCACTAAGTATGGTCGAAATCGGACATCTATATATGTAGTTAGCTCCCATTGAAAAGTAAGATCCTAAAAGTAGTCTCAGTTAGAAAAACTTTTTGATTTCAATGGAGGCTGCAATAACTTCCCTATTTTTTTTTTCTTAATTTTTAGAAGTTCTTTTCTCAATTTAAGGGCTTTATATTTTAATGGCTGGTTTTTAAAATTCAGGTCAAAAATTTCACCAATTTAGGAAAATTTTCTTAAATTAAGGGCAAAACCATTCTTCGACTAAGTTTTCTGAAATCTAAGAAAAAAGTTTTTTAGGTGTACCTGGTGTTTTTCAAGTGGGGACTTTTTCCTATGAGATTGTAATAAACCGACGCTTTGGGCCTGTGAAGACTTAAGGATAAGTTCACATACTAGGAGTAAGAGACTATTGTACTTTTATTAAGGTAATTCGATCTCTACTTTTTGGCATTCGTTTTTAGTTAAGTTGGTTGACAAATTCTTACCATTATATAATAATTATAATATAATAATTATAATACCATTATAATAAGTATCTTGGACTTTTTTGGCTTGTAGAATTTTCTTCCTGATTCTTTGTGTCTTGCTGTTTCTTCTGTTTTATACTTTGTTTAACAAGAGCAAGAGTCTTGTTAAATTTGTTAATCCGATTGAATAAATCGATTTTACTTTAATATCAGACTGAAATCCCTCGTTCAATAAAGTCTGGGTCGCACTTTAGTGAGTGAGTTTTTTCTTCTAATCCCTTAAAAATGTTCCCATAAGCCGAACTAAGTAAAATTTATATTTTGTATTTAATTTATTGTTTTGTAAATCAAATTGTTTGCCAAAAAAAATAAAAAGGAATACATTACTTGAGTCAACAACCAAAAGCGATGCCACAAAATATTATTCATTTGGTTGAGCCGAAGTTGAACTGCAAAAAAATAATAATAAAAACATTTTTAATAGTTTTAAGGCAAAACCATAAATAAAACGAAATCAATTGCCAGAGACAAGAGGTCGGGTGTCTGCTCTGTTTTGGGGAAACAAAAGGCAAATAACCCAAAAATCGCAAATAATACGACATGTAATACGACAACAACAACAACAACAATTGCAGTTGGTACTAGCAATAAAATCGTTTGTTTCCGGCTACTGGAAATTTATGCTCTCCCGTTCCCGATGCCAAACAACAAACACAGAAAACTGCAAATCGGCAAAAGCAAAGTGCAAACATTGTTGTTGTCTCTTGACTATTTGCTAAAGTCATTGCGGTGTTTGCCAGCCACTTCCCCTGCCCTGCCCCACCGTACACCGCACAGTCTCTGGGTGCCAGGGGCAGACAACAATTTTAGTAATAATATTCACATTTATGGATTTGTAAGTGGTTCCGCCTGACTAAACCTGCATCCTGCTGCTATGACACCCCCTTTCCTTGCCAGATGTATGTTGTGTCTGGTTTTCCATAAGGTTCACTCTAATTTGAGGTCCAAAGTGTTGCAGGGCAATTCATAAGTCACTCACAGCTCAGTGAAGAATTTAACTGAAGATCGAAATGTAGTTTAATATAAAGAAGGAAGGACTTCAAGACTTGACTTGACAGTGCACCAAATATTTGTCCTGTTCACATCTTCAATTTATTTGCCATCACCCATCGAATCTGTGTTTATTCATGTGCTTCTGTTTTTGGTGTCCCTCTCTGTCACTCCGACGTGGCCATAACTCAAGTTGCGGACACAATGTGATCATTGGATCGCATGATTTGGATTTATTCCCGACGCCCCATTGGACATATTGCCGGCATGTGTGCCACTCATGGAAGCTGAAATTAACATAATCGAAAAGCGATTCCAAAGGCCTTGGATACATTTTATTCAGTCAACTTCTCTGTTGCAATGGCAAATGTCGCTGACAGAATTCATTATTTCGCCACATAAATTCTGGGACAGTCATTTTATTTTTCCAGCGTGGTGGTGACACAGGAAATGGAAAATGGATTCATTATCACATCAATATTTTTTATGTAATTAAATTTCAGGATTCTGTAGGTCAACTAAGTAAAGTGAAGGAATGTACAGAGTTTTGAGCACAAATGCTTTGATTGCCGTGTGTATTGAATTGATTGAATTCAGCTTTAGTCAATAGTAAAGTAAGAACTTAATAGTTGTAAATGGACCGTAGCCCCACATTTTCCAAAATCGAGAAAGTAGTTTTCAAACCGGGATCGCAATCGATAGACGGAAAAGATTTTTGGAAATTTTCGAACTTATTTCAATTACATTCCTTAACAAAGGTCTTTTTAATATTTTGGAGCTTAAGACTAAACTGCTTGAGCTGTAGGCTGATATTTGAGTTTGTCGGACTTAGGGATATATATTAAGAGTCGAGGTGCCCAGAATCAGCTGGCGGCAGAGTAGACACCTATTCGTATGATGCCAATTTTCTTTATAATCTTGCAGAAGGTATGTTAGAGTTGTGCAAATTTTTGTAAGCATAGAAGGAAACATCTCCTACTACATAATCATAAAAGCTGTCTTCGGATGAGTACAGCTTATAGCTGTCATACGAGTTTTAGTGAAAAAACTTTTTGTTTTCAAGAAACCGACTCCAAACTTCGTGTTTATAAGTTTTCTAAGCTTTTTCATGATTTACTTAAGCTTGGTCAGAATCGGATAACTATAAACTATACCTGTTTAAAAAGCAAGTTCTAAAACTTTCTTGTAAGAACAACTTTTGTTTCAGGTATCGTAATTTTATTTTAGGTGCTTTCCTAAAATTTTTTTAAGTTTCATCAAAATATAATGAGTTTTTTTAACCATGCCTGTTATGAATACTATCTGCTTTAGCACAATTTTGCCGGTTTTGATTAAAATCAAACTGATATATCGCATAGCGAATGCGGAATGGAAGGAGAGACGCTCCGAAAATGAAAAATGGATGCTTGATGGCTACTCATTGGAAGTGGTTAAGTAATACACACACTTGGGAGTAACATTAACACAAAACATGAACTTTAAAAAACATCTGAACCATGAACTAAAGGATGCTACAATGCCATTGAATGAATCCAATCGACGATGTATCTAACCACGCTGACAACGCACTTGAGGTATATGAATAAACTCATTGAGCTGCCACCACATCGATTTCCCAAAATAGTGGCGCTACAGGGATAAAATGCAGTGCTTCAAAAATTGGCAGCAGCTGTTAAATGCGTACAATGTAGAATGCGATGTTTTAAATACTGCAGGGTGGAGTATAGCGCAGGAGGCTGTACTTGTATCGATAGGCCCGACACAAAGAATCCAGTGCGAAGCCCTAGCTAGATAAAGTGAATAGAGAGTATGATACAGACATCTCAATAACGAGCAATACAGCATGGAAAATATTGGAATCTTTTTCAAAACCAGATGTGAACTGCTTCAACTGGGATTCCGTCCTCACAACAGCGATAGTATTTTCACATTATGTAATAAACAATCGACAGAAGACATAATTCTCTTCATAGCCCTATACTGGTGAAGTATTTAGTAGCCTATTTAAATAAAATCTTATTAGAACAAAAGGAGGCAATTGAACTACTCAATGGGGAAAATTGGCAGGAGTTTGCACTTAATAAATTATAGGAAAAATATTATGCTAGAAAATTTTTAAGTATTTAATATAAAAATAGAAAACTGAGAAATTTTACAATATGCTTAAAAAAGAATTCGTTATAAAAAATTTTGTAAGAATAGATGGCTAACGGTATATTAACCAAGCCAAGAACGGAAAACAAACAACAACTACTACTATATCGCATAGCTCACATATATGGAGATTAAGATCGTACTTAATTCACTATTAATATTTATTGTTTAACTACAATTAATACAAATTGTTGTTTCTTGGTCGTGGCCAGCTCCGAGCGCTGGCCGCTGCCGCAAGTCTCACACACACTACACTGACTCCACGAGATGAGCTTCGTGATTCTCGTGATAGTGTGGCTAGAGCCAACCACAGTAATCGGTAGTCGTCGCGACTAGTGTGGGCAGAGCCGCCACAGTAAGATAAGATGGGAAGAAGCTGCAGAGTCCGTAGTCTTGCCCGGAGGATTTGCGTAGTTGCTTCGATGGCCGGTGGTTGCATCGAGTGGGCGTCGATAAGTAAGTTCGTTTGAGCCGGGATATTGTTGCTGATGGTTGAAGTCGCCTCTGGTCGAGGACTTCGTTCTGCCTCGCGTTGAGGGCTTGCGTTGAGGGCCTTACTGCCTCGCGTTGAGGGCTCTGCTGCATCGCGTTGAGGTCTTTGTTGTTCAGGTTCACGGACTGAGCATAGTAGACACAACTAAACCAGAATCGATGTATCTCGGTTAAGGACTTTGTCGCTGCCTCGGATGAGGACTTTGTCGATGCCTCGGATGAGGACTTTGATGCGGATGCGAGAGTCTGTAGCTAGACGTCTCACGTTGGCGACAGCCGCGTTAGTTACACGACTGTGGGCGCAGTCACGTTGTAGATGGCTCCGGCTGGCAGCAAATGCCAACAAAGAGCGTTCCGAGGATTAGCTGGTCAATTGTGCTCGATCGGATGAAAAGAGATGAGGCCCAAGCAAGCATCGTTTGCCAAAAATTGGAGAACTCCTGGTTGGGGCCGGTTACTTACGGTTCAGATATGCCAGCGAAGAAGACGGTTGTCAAGCTGTGCAAGTAAGTTTGGCTCGTTAAGCATGCAAGTACATGAGCTTTGCTCGATGTTAAATTTGATAGGGCCGTGGACGCTGAACCAGGAAAAGGGTATGCTGATCAATGGTGGTCAATGGCATCGTTGTCTGTTGGGGATGTGGCCGTGGACCGTTGCTGTTTGACTTGGGCGAAAAACACAAGAAGCTGCGTGCAGACCTTGGCAGGCACATATGTATGTGTAAGTGTGAGAGCGCGTCGATTTTTGGGGCCCACTCGTACGTACATATGTGTGTGCCTGTGTAAATTTCACAACAGCCCAGTCAGATTTGGTGGAACGTGGTTCCCAAAAGAATGCCTTCTGGCACACTTCTTTTTACTGGGAAGAATGCACTAACAACAACTTTTGCAGTATGTTAGAACATATAATCTGTATGAAAACTGATGAAACTGATGGCAGTAGGTTAGAAGCGAAGAAGTCTGCACAACATGCAAACGTCCCTTCTTATGGCATGCATGCAGCACCTGTGCTATTGGAAACCAATATGCGAAATGAGGCCCGATCGATTGAACGACAGAACTTGAACCAACAACAACAACCCATGCAAACGTCCCTTCTAATAGAACAGTTCCTGTTGCGTTTCGCCCCAATACAAAAGCGAAAGGAAGATTGCAGGATTTTGCAAGTACTTCTTGGTCGTGGACTGGGCCACGCTGCGAGTATGTTTGTGTGTGTGTGTGGCCAAAAATGTTGCCAGTTGGTTGCAGTGGAATGGCTGGCCGCTGCTGCTAGGATGAAGGCGTCCTTGTCCATGTACACCGAGAAAAAAAGGATATGCAAAATGATCCATTGTATGATTTTCCGTATTCATTTGGACTGGATATGTCTCTAAGGGGGTCTTCTCATTGAGCAACTTTTTTTTTCGACTTTTTTTTTTGCATTTATTTATAGCTTGGATATTCAAAAATATCCCCCCAAAAGGATTTTCGAAAACTCGAATTAGTTTAGGAGATATAGTCCTTTTAGTGACCCAATGTGACCTAAATTCCCAAGCAACTGCAAACTTAAAGCGCGTTTATCTCGAAACCACGTTTTTCGAACTGTCGGCCATGATATCTCCAGTTCAACTGAACCGATTTTCATGAAACAAAGTGGAATCGACGCAGAATTGTCACCATTCTCGGGTGAACCTCGACCATAATTTTAAAAAATTTTTTACTATTTTTTTTTTTACACTAAACTACAAAAAAAAAGCCCGAAATTGAAATTTTTTTTTTGAATGGCCGCCATTTTGTCAAAAAAAATCACAAAATTAAGTTTGAGGTTCACCCGAGAATTACATCTATACTGATTATAACCCCGTTTTTTTTTTCATTTCGGACGCTCCGGAGACCCGGAATCGTGGCCGCCGTGACGACACCTTTTTTTTCACCACCAACTTTGAAGTCTCATTACTTTTTGAACAGCCCTCGTATCGAGGCAAAAAAAATTTTTTTATTTACTTTGAACCTTTTGTAATACAATAAATAAAAAAAGTTTTCAATTATTCTTTGCGTTTTCAAATAAGAATTTTTTAAAAGGGTCCAAAAAACGGGTTTTGAATGAGAAGACCCCCTTAATATCCTTTTATCATCCAATGGAACTGAAAAATCAAAAAATTGTTAAAATTCTTATGGATTACAAAAAATGGCGGAGTTTAAAAATTTTTTTAATCAGTTTAGATTAAAAAAAGGTTACATTCAGGTAATTTGTATAAAAATTATTTTAAATAGATAACTATGACAGTGTCAGGCTTATAGAGCATCTTAAAATCATATGATTTTAGATTTTAAACTGCTTACAGTTTTCCACTTTTCTGTTCCTTTTGTTTGATCAAAATGATATGCAGAAGAAATCATTCCGACCTCATATAGTACAATTATTTATTCTTAGATTGTTTGCACCCTAGATTTTAAAGAGATCGGCACTATTTATCGATCCGACATTCTAGGGAAATATCTGATGAGCTAAAGCCGACCTATAAGCAAAACAAAACTCTACCGGCAATCTCCCCAAAATGTAGAGTCATTCTCTCCAGACAGCACAGCGATGGCCAGCGCTTCACACAGTTCGTGTGGCGTCAATTGTAAAAGTTCTCAGTTTTATACAAACTTTGCTTAACCGACCTTCTGATTTGTTTGTATAGGGATAAGCTTTACGGCTTATCGAAAACAATTTAAAATTTTAATTTGTTTAATATAGTTTAATGAATTTAATCAGTTAATATCATAAAATACAAAGAATTTTTAACGATAATTCAAATTGAAATTAAGGCAACCAAAACATGTAATCCTAAGCCGTAACTAAATTTTGAAATATATTCCACCCCAAGGACCAGAAATTATATGTAAATGCACATTTATTTCTCCCTTGCCCTCAATGGAAAGAAAGTAAATAAATTAAACCAATCAATAGACCAAAATAAGCTAAGAAGGCGGAACTTTCGCATAAATTAGCCGTTTGCATTTGAAAATTCAGAACTTCCTTCAACTGAAATCAATTCCACACACAAAAAGGAAAAATATACGAAAATTTCGTTTTGCTGAAAAGCTAAAAAAGTTTGTTTTGCCATTTTTCATTGCTTACAACAGAAAGTTTTAAGTAAAAAATAAATTTCAGCCGGCAGGAAAAAACTAACAAACAACAACAAAAAAAAAGAGGAACAAATTTTGCGCATACATCTGAAGCCAGCTTTCCTACCACCAAAAACAGACAAATTGTCGGCAAGTCACTCAGTCAGACAGACAGAGAGATTATTTTCTACTTCAGCCAAACCATTGGAACGCATCCAAATTATAAGTTTTGCCCTCGTTTCAATTTAGCTGCATAGTCAAAGGAAAAGGGCGGGGCTGAGGCCATTTGTCGCAACTTTTTGGACTCTATTGAAAGGTTTTATAAAAAAAAAAAGAAAAAGAGTTCATTATAATTAATCCATCTCCCTCCAGCTGATTGAGTTGTTTAGCACTTAACGAGCTCTCAAAGGCTCTGAGATTCACATACAAGGCTTAGAGCAGCTGGCAAAATGCATCCATATGATGCGCGTTTCTTGAATTCAAATGGACTTATAACTGAGTGCGAACAGGGGCTGGGCTTAAGGAAGCGTGCAGTGTCTGACGCTGATAATGATAATGTGCTGCGCGATGATGATGATGCATTGGCAGGGATAAAGCTGGCCCCAGGTCGGTCTTAGTACCGGTGGGTACCGTGAGCTCAAAGTGCCGCCATTATGATGGCAATGGGAAACGACGACAATGACGACTGCATCTATAGACGCAGTTGCAGACATAACCATAGCCAGGCCAGTCCACTAGACTCCACTTTAAGAATCAACTGCAACAACAAACAGCTGCAGCGACCAAGCACAGTGGTTAATGGCGTATTTTTTGATGGCCAAATAAAAACGTTCTTGAGACTATAATATAAAGTTCCTGTGGAGAGACTGGTTTGCCTCCCCAATTGGCCAAGTTAAAGCTAACCAAATAAAATTAACACGGCGTGCAAACAATTTTACAAACTTGATTAATTGAGCTTTCGTATGCAAGTGATTCGCCTGCTCTCTTTACAAAAGTTCTAATGCGACCAAAACGTCGCTGGCGACTGCGCTGCTACGAGTGAGCTTGAGAGAGCGACTGCGCAGCTGCAATGTCTAAATATAGAACAGGCGAGGGAGAAATATGTATAACAAGAACGAGTATCGAATGATTGACATAAATTATAGATTGGCAAAGTTATAGAAACTTTACTTGGGCGGCAAAGCGCAAGGGTTCTGGCCCGAACAGTTAAATAACCTGAATCTTCCGATTATTCCGACAATTTTAGGCCAAGCCTTTTGGATTCCCTGGAACTCATATAAATCGACTTTCCCAAGAGAGCGGTACCTAAGGGACCCTTTCAAGACATGGTCAATGTTTCAGAGAAGTGTGATTAGTATACTTATAAAAAAAATTAAGAATCGGTATTATTACGAAAATTCCTGATTCAAGTACAAAATACTTATGTTAAATACGATTTTTCCAGTACCAAGATAATTGATTCAAAGTTATTTTGGGTTTTATTAAGTACTATTTAAACTATTCATAAATCTATTGGATCATTCTTTTAGGTTGTAATAGTCTTTATTAGTGTTGGGAGCGAGAAACAAACATCAGTTCCGTCCCATCCCGATCCTGTCCCAAGCAAACGCGTCCCGTCCCGAATCAAAATTTTAAATTCAATCCCTTCCCCCGACACAATCACGACGCAAGCCTATCTCCCGAAAGGAACTGCTAAATATAATTCAAAACGCACGAAAATAAATTTTGATGTCGAATTTCACATGAATAGAAATACTTTTGAGCTGCTTTGAAATCTGAATGCTTATGAAAAGCTGTCTAATTTGAATGAAGTATTGTGCCGAAATATATTTGTATGTCATCTGGAATCAAGCCTTAAGGACTTTTTTTTTTTAATCTGTGAATGATAAACTTTTATTGATAAAGTATCCTTCAATAACTAGCCTTCTTATGCTAGTGTGATAATGGGGTTTAACAGTACTTGGCAGTGTCCATTTGGTCCTTGGGTAAGACTCTCTTTAACCTTCTCCTTTGACGAACACCTTGGATTCTCCGTCTTCTTAACAAGTTTTTAGCCAGTTTGTTGGGGTGGTAAGATAGCTTGTCAAGGTAAATGGCGACCTGCTTGTTGATAACATCTCCAACCATGGGAACTCTAAGGTCCTTTTCAATATCCCTGGTTCTCAGGTACCATTCAGCTCCCGTAATGCGTCTAAGGATTTTCGCCTGGACCACTCTAATCTTTCTCAGGTGAGACTTCGCCGCGATTCCATAAATTTGTATGCCATATCTCCATACCGGAGCCAGAACAGCTTTGTAGATTAGGACTTTGTTCCTGAGTGAAGGCTTGTTGTTGGAGTTCAGGAGCCACCCCATGCGCCGTGCTTTGGCAGCCACTGCCTGAGCTGTTGTCTTGACATGGTGTCCAAAGATCAGTCTTCTGTCTAGTGTCACCCCAAGGTATTTATGGGTTGCTTTATGCTCCATAAGCTGACCGTGCAAGAATACTCCCGGGCAGGAGCCATGACGGGTGGAATAAGTCACCGAAGCACACTTGTCCGTGTTTATGGCAATGTTCCATCTAGCGGCCCAGTTGCTAAACCTATTCAGGTACTCTTGAAGGGCATCTGTGGCTGAGTATATGCATTTGTTGCGTTCAAGTATGGCCGTTTCGTCAGCAAATGTTGCGATTAGAAGATCTTCGGGGTTTTCAAGCGGAATGCTACAGGCTCTGGGCTTATCGTGAGTGAATAGGAAGTATAGCGTAGGACCCAATACGCTGCCCTGCGGTACACCAGCCCGAATGGTTCTTGTTTGGAATGTCGCTCCGTCCTGTGCAACCTCAAAAGCTCTGTCCATCAGGAAGCTCTTGATTAGCAGGTACAGTTGGGGCGGAAGAAGTTTCTTGATCTTGGAGAGCAGACCTTCGTGCCACACTCTATCGAAGGCCTGCTGGATGTCAAGGTAAGCTGCCACTACGTACTCTTTCCCGTCATACCCTTCGTGGTTGTAGTTGACTACTCGATGTAATTGTTCGGGAGTTCCATGGCTCAGTCGGAAGCCAAATTGGAAATCGGGTATGGCTTTTCGAATAAATCGAATATCAAGCATTCTTCGAAGGATACAGCGCTCGAAGATATTTCCAAGGTTGGATAGTAGACTAATCGGCCGGTAGGAATCAAGGCAGGAGGGTGGTTTTCCAACCTTGTGAAAGAGAACAATTCTGGCTTTCTTCCAGGGTGATGAAAAATGGCTTAGTCTCAGAGCCGCGTTTAAGATGAGGATCCCTAATACAAATGTTCAATTCAATCCCTTCTCGACCCTAACACGACGCAAATCTCCCCCTCGAAAGGAACTGCTTAATATAATTCTTAAACTTAGATATTTTACTTCGTTAAGGCTGATTTCCAAAACGCTCGAAAATAAATTTTTATGTAGAATTTCACACGAATAGAAACAGATTTGAGCTTCTTTAAAATCTGAATGCTTATGAAAAGCTGTCTTATTTGAATAAAGTATTGTGCCGTCGGATTCAAATAAATTTTGTTTTTCCATAAAATGTTTACCCCTATCAAGTAGGCTTATCATTCATTTAGCCTTCTGTCAAACCAATAGTCTAAACAAATAGAATAGTTACATTCAGTATCAACCCGGATCTCAGCAAATCAACATACAAAAAAAAAACAAAAAAACCAAAAAAAAAACAATAAAATAAACTTTTGGAGTTCCTACAAAATTTACAGTATCTTTAGATATAAGCAAACAGTGAAAATTTTTACAAAAAAAAAAAAAAAAAAAAGGGCCAAACACAAAAATCAAAAAAAGCAACATAAAAAGAAAAACGTACACACAGAAAAAAATATATACTTTCATGTAAGTACATTACCAAGTTCGAAGAAGATTAGATGGTCACAATTCAATTGAAGGTTATGAAGAGGACGTCTGAAGATGAACGAAGCTCAGGACCAGGACTTTACACTAAGCTGACCGGGAGACGACAACTTTATGGCGAGAGGTGGAAGACATAGGAGGATGATGAGCCTTCATTGAATCCAGCCTTTCGTGTATTTTCGGAAAACGTTGGAGATGAAAATTGATTGTGGCACAGAATTACTAAATTTTTGTGAATACTTGTCGGGCATGTTAGACGTGAAACAAAATTCTGGTACAAATATAATTTTGGAAAAAGACCTATCAGTTGATCGTACTTCTTGGCAAAGTCCTCGCTGGGCACAGGTTTCCCTAATCCATACAGATGATGAACCCTTACATTAAGCTGGCAAAGATTCCCCGAAGTAAGCCGTAAAAAAGGTTTATGGCGCTTTTAATTGTGTGACAATTGCTAATTCCATCCTTCACAGCCAATTATGCAATTGTCTTTCGGTTCTCTCAGTTCCACGGACCCCGATTTTCATTACGAACGGCAATTACTCAGTGTTCAAATTCGACAACAATGCACACGCAATTTAAATGAGCCAGAAGAGCTCTGGACTCTCCTCCTCCTCCTCCTCCTCCTGGGAGAACTCAACCCCCTCCTGCTATTTATTCAGCTGGTCCTCTTCCACTCCAGTCAAGTTGGAACATTTTTAGTACAACATTTTTAGAATAAACTAGATGACCCGGAGAACTTCGTACCGCCTAACAATAAATTCAAATTGAAAATTAGAGGGTTTGCCGACACGTGAACATGACACGTACAATTGACCATAAGAAAATCATGCATTTTCCAAATTCAGACCACAAACATTTGAGGACTGGCCTTTTGATTTATTAATCGTCATGGCGAATCGGTTGCCAAAGGGCACATCGGTTGTCATCATCGGAATCCCCGAAATGAGAACTTCACCTTTAAATTATTCTTTGATTATCGCCGCGTGAATCACATTGGTCATCAATTTTCTTAAATTCGTTCCATTGCATAGTTTTGGATGGCTTAGATTTCGAAGCATAATGACTACCGAGCCAACCTTTAGTTGCTAATTGTGTGGTGGTAGGCCAGGCACAGCCAAGGCGTTTAAAAATTCTGTTGCATAGTTGATGGCATCGTCCTCGTTTGTTACACAGTCGACAGATTTGAATAAATGCAGAGAACCAATGATATGATTCTGAACTACAAAGTTCAAGTCATAAAAAATTTCCCCACCCAAAAAAATTCCAATTTTGTGGTTAGCAATATGTTCGGGAATACTTTTTGATGAGCTGTCTTTGATGAGACGTCACTTAGTATGACGTAGATAATGGCCGCTTTACGCATTTGGCCAGGTACAGTAGTTTTCAATGTTTTGTTTTTGGGAACACATTTTCAAATAATTTTTTTGTTAAACAAAATGGCGGGAAGACGCGTGCCTGACAAAGGCTGAGCGCAAACAAGTGACTCAGTGAGCCAGGAGTTCTCTCGAACGAAGTGCAATGAACGAAGCTTCGAGAGTCTGTGGATGAGACGAAATCGTAAAAATTCGGAGGAAATTAAATCAATCCGCTCGATTTATCGACAGGGGCACGACCATTACCGATATTCAGCAATTGCTTGCAGAAATCGTGAGCAGATGGATCGTTCTGCAATGAAACTCTCATGTTAGCTAACAGCTGAAGTTTCGTAACATAGCTTGAGGCAAGCTTTTATTTGATCAAGAGGAGTCGATCTTGGAATGATTGGCAGTGTTTGGCGGAAATCGCCAAGCAGTAAAACCATTGCGCCTACAAAACATTTCGAATCATTGCGCAGATCTTATAATGTTCGGTCAATTGCTTCCAAAGCGCCTTTATTCGCCATTGTGCATTCGTGAAAAATTATTATTTTGGCCGATGCTAATAATTTGGCCATTGCGAGTGTTTTGCAATGTTGCATGTCGGTTGACTCAATAGTTTGAAGGTATTATGGCTTGCTCTTCCCTCAACCGATTGTGTTTTAAGCGAGCTGGCTGGTCGGTCTGACATCAACCCAATAACAGGCTCATTTCAGTCAAGCGGTCCCAAAGTGTGAGTTGATTGAAGACCGAGAGACCAAAATGTTATTTCAAAAAGGTTGCTGTGTACAAAGTCAAGTGGAGCAGAGCGTTACATTGCGAGAGAGAATGAGAGAGCACACATAGTTTTTCGCATACATACAAACGTTCGTTGATGTCGGTAGCCTAAGAAGCACATTCAAAAAAGACCTTTTCAGCAAGCGGTCTCTGCAAATAGGTTGGCAAAAGACCAAGAGCGAAAAAACCAAAACAAATGTGTTTCCTTACCCAACCGATCACTATAAGAGAGCGTAGTTAAAAGTTGCTTCCGTCCCTCTTTGCCAATGAACGAAACCGGTTTTTTTTAGATAACTGCAATGAGGGGACCGGTCGTTGCGACCTCTGGTAAAATCTAATAAGCGGAATGTCTTCGATATATGTTACTAGTTTATTACCGCGGCTTCGCTCTTATTTCTGTAGGTCTTAGTTTTTTTAAATCGTAAAGGCACATATAATTATTAAGAAATTTACATCTTAAGTCTTAATAATTATTTGTAGTCCGATTGAATAGTGAACAAACGAGTTCTATTTGCTAAGATATGTCTCCAATTTTGCAGATTTTTATAAAATATCACGTTTCTTATATTTTCAAATGTAGAGTTTTCCAAATAAATATAGAACCTTACAACAGTTTCCTGCCTAGTTTCCCGCCCAATAAAAGAACATGTAAAATCGGCTTGTCAAGATGACAACAGCCAAGGGGCCAAATTTTGGTAAACTTAGCTTAGTGGCTCTAATTGGTTAGCACAACAAAAACGGACCTACATTTTACACGCCGAAGCGGAGAACATTCCGGAAGGTTTGTAGGCAGTCATTTTTACAATTGCGCCATCATTCAGAGGTTGTGAAAAGGTGAGTTTTATTCAAAGAAAAAAACGTCATAGATGAAAAGGGGATAAAGAATCATACAACAGTTTCCTGCCTAGCTTCCGACTCCGTGGGTAATATTCCATACAAAACTAAACTGAGCCTATACAACCTTCACCATCTACATTTTTCGGAAGATTGGTAAGCTGTTACAGCTGAATATTCATGTAGAACGTGTAGTTTGAACCTGATCGGAAGATAAGCAAAAAAACTTTTGAGCTCTCCTCATTTTCCGAAAGTATTCTCCAAAATCTGTACTTAGTACTCACTTTTAGCATTTTATAAAACCACTTTGAAAAATTCATCTTTCTATTTCTGTGCGGTAGTCAACAGTCGGTCAGGTTGGAATCTTTTATATATATATTGGTATATATAGACACAGCGGATAGTCTTTACCAAAGCAAATAACAAAAAACAACTTCGTAGGTTTTCCCTCTTCACTTTCTCCAAGTCGTTAGGCAAGTTCATTTGTTTGTTGGTGACAATTGATTTAAGCGCATCAAATTCTAAAGCTTTTCTCAACTTGTTCTTGAAACGAGGTTGCTGTACTGATTCAAATATGACTGAAAAGATCCAAAGGTCATGCAGTACCAAAAGGTCAGGATGATATTACTGTAAGTCATTTCCCAGGCAAATTTTTAGAATCAGTTGGGAATTATAAGAACAGATTCGTCTTATAATAATTTTTCATTTTTCGTTGCCTACTTTTTTGGAGTCACTTTTTGAAATATTTTCGTTTCGATGTAAAGAAAAATTTTCATAAAAAATTTTTGCTTTAAAATTTGTATAAAAATTTTACTTCTCAATTCACATCTGGATACAGGCTTTAAGTACGAAAAGTTTTTGATTCAAGAATGTTAGTTTAAGTACATTCAAGCGCAAAACACACTAGAAATTTTAACAAAACGGAATATATTCTATCTTCCATTTCCTGCTTAATTGAACCACTGTCCAGTATCGAAGTCTTTTTGGCTGCGAGTCAAGCATTTTGGATGCATAAATCAAACATTTATATGCAGCACAGCTTCGGCATTGCCTCGCCCTCGCCCTGCCTCACATATGGGGCGGCGAGGGGGAACAACACATGGAGGAGCCCGGCACTTGAATGTGATTACGCAGCGAGAGATTGCACAAGGGCAGAGACTTGAGACTCGCAGACGGGAGACTCGTATGGTTTTACACACCACTCCCCATCCTGCGTCGATTTCTGAGTCATGGCTTGTGCATCAAAGGCGTCTCCGACTTCGCGGCATGCCCGCTGAAAATGAAGACGATTACGATTGCTGGTGACTTGGACTTGGACTGTGCTCTGTGTGCTGCAATGATGGATATTATTCCTAAGGCGAAAAGTCTTTGCCCAGCGGTGCTTTGCGACACCAAAGCGATTTGCGCTTTGATTGATTGCCTCATTGCGATTGCAGCACACAGCAAGGATTTTGGCAAAGGATATTCTGGGTTTTGCTGACTGTTCAGTTTTTTATTTTTTTTTTTGGTGGAACAATGCGGCATAAATATGGCTTAGTTGGGTGGTGGAAAATTATGGACTAAGTTGAACTCCAGATCAACAGAGAGCGAGAGTCGAGCGATTGATAACTCAATTCTACCGATTTTAAGATCAACTTACGCTCCATCCTTCGCCCAAAAACTCATGAATAATGCATAAAATAGACTTCATTGAATGAATACAATTACAAAACTTGCGTATGCGCAGTCTGTCGAAAGTTCTTCCAAGTTTTTGCTTAATAAATTTACGAGCTGAACTTTCCGTCTTTTCTCTGCTGCTGGCCAGCAAAAAGTAATCACTTAACTTTGCATTGTTGGTCGTGGTCCGAGGTCCGTGGTCCGAAGTCGAAGTTAGTGGGCGTCTTAATCATCGCTGGCTGATATGTAGACACAAATAGCCAAGTTTTGCCAAAAGGAAACTGACTACACTAAAAACTTGGCTGGAAGCTGTTTCTCCAAAAAGCAAAAAAACAACAAAATTCATGAACCTAATTTGCCAACGTATTGGCTAAGAAATCTAAAGCTCTCCAGCGTCAACAGTTAGCCACCCGCGTGGAAAGCCATAAAGCAGCAGCAACAGCAAAAAACTAAAACTAAAGAAGAAAAACAAACTTAAATAAACAAAATATGCTCATTATTTATTTTTGTAAATGCTCAACAAAAGCAAAATACTTTGCCGAGTACAGGGACTCCATTTTTGATGCCTTCTCTTTGTACAATTAAAAATCAGACTTATAATTTAAGGGCATCTTCATCCATTATCATGAAACATTTATTTATTGAGCTTAATTCCCTGAAATGCAAGACGCCTTCTGCTTAAGTTGCCTACAAAAACCACAATGTCTGATATACTGAGCGCTTTGTTAATGTCGTTTTCGTATAATTTGATATTTTTATGTCCCTCTGTTCAAGTTGTACAACGTTCGAACGCCCCCATCTGACTTAAGGGAACAGACCCCAACGTGCAACATCAAATCATTTAACAAATTGTAATAAGCGTTATAACGATTAAAACAAATATGATAAATAAATAGTTTCTTCAGCAGTTAACAACTACTCAATACACGGTCGAATTTTTCTTTTAATCAGTCCAGAGAAAAAGAAATCTTCGATTTTCCCATCGCAAAAGTCAGTTTCCCAGTTCCAGCCTCGAAGAGCAAACACTACGAGTTTCTTTGTTTCTTCTGCACTGATTCAATTGAATCCTGGAATTCCGAGTAATTCCAAGACCTTACCAACCATCTTTAACGGATCTGTAACGGACGGAATAGAAAACTAACAAGAGTCTGCTTCATAATTATTTTATAAGAGCAAGTCTGCAAAACCGACTTTAAAGCGAGCCTGAACTTAAGTTTTAAGTACGGTGAGTCGAACGATAAGACGAACCAAGTCTTAAACTAGTAAGAAAATACATAGTTCAAGCCCGACTAATGCTGTTTTGACGTTCCGTCGACGATTTTGCGACTATCGTCGACCCATCCTTATGCAGGAACCGACATGAGCGATGCTCATTAGACGAAATGCCATGCAGAGAAGCGACATAAGCCTCAATCGTTGTCGTCACTACGCATCACCGTACAAAGAGCAACACTGGGTGGACGAAAATACTGTGACTGACCCTAGAAGTACTAGAGGGATACTATCTACCAGCGAAAGTGAATGCTCAGTATGAACTTTGATGCTGCAGCGAACATTCTTTTGCTCATTACTTGACTAAAGCTCATCCAATACATAAGATAAGTCCAGTCCTTTGGCAAGTCGGTTAATAACCCTGATTACCATATAAGTCCAGAAGACTCGAACCTTCTATCAATAAAACTGTGACGCTACTTCCAAATTGCTTGGGCATGAAAATAACTGATCTGTGGCAAGTATTAAAATAGGGGAAAGTTAACTTCGGCTCGGCCGAAGTTTTGTATACCCTTGCAGCTTCCATTGAAAACAAAAAAGTTTCAAACTAAGACTACTTTTTGGACCTTACTTTTCTATGGGATCTATACTATATAGATGTATTATTTCGACCAAACTTGGTGAAATCTTGGAAAATCATAATACACTGTTAATTACGAAATTTGGAGGCGATCCCATTTAAAACAAAAAAGTTTTTCGCACTAGAACTTCTATTTCGACCGATCATTCATACTGCAGATATATGCTAGAGTAATCCGATTTTGATAAAACTTTGAATAATTGTGTAAAAGTAAATAAAATAAGTGTATGACAATGATAAGAACGTTTTCATTAAAAACAAAAAAGTTTTCCTCACTCGAACTAGTTTATCGACCGATCGGTCCTATGGCAGCTATATGCTATAGTCATCCGATTTCGACCAAACTTAGTAGAATTGTGTAAAAGTATATAAAATAAGTGTATGCCAATGATATGGACGTTTTCATTAAAAACAAAAAAGTTTTTCTCACTATAACTAGTTTTTCGACCGTTCGTTCCTATGGGAGCTATATGCTATAGTCATCCGCTTTCGACCAAACTTAGTGAAATCATGGGAAAGGATAGTAAACTAAGAAATACGTACTTTGGAGGCGTTTCCATTAAAAACAAAAAAGTTTTTCTCACTAAGAATAGTTTTTTGACCGATCGTTCCTATGGCAGCTATATGCTATAGTCATCCGATCCGGCCGGTTCCGACAAATGTGCAGCGTATTTGTACCAAAAGACTTCGTGCAAAGTTTGATGAGGATAGCTTTAAAACTGACGGAGGAGATAGCATAGAAACAGACAGACGGACGGACGTACAGACGGACAAGGCTAAATCAACTCAGATCGTCATGCTGACCAAGAATATATATACTTTATGTGGTCGGGGATGCTTCCTTCAATGCGTTACAAAAATCCGGACAATTTTATAATACCCTCTGCAAGGGTATAAAAATCATGTGTGCAATTTTAAGTGCAAATTCATAAGAATGTAAGGAACTCACTTCTTTTATGGTGTTTCGTTTAATCGATTTAGTACGCTTCAAGCTAGAAAATGTTCATTTTGCAGTGGTTGTTATTGGCAGTGTGGAAGTTATCCTTTTAGGAAGTTATCCAACGCTTCCATTGAACTTTATAATAAACACAAATTTATTGACCTCTTTGTCAACATCGCCTGAATCATTCTTGAAGAGTTCTGAAAATCCTTCTAAAATATGTTCATGATTCAAGATTTCAAGATCCATAATGAAGTCGTCCAGAAACTTCTGTGCTTTCAACATCTGGATTAGCACGATTTTTCTGCCCTACCACAATCCGCTTATGTTTTGTCTCAATTTGATAAGGTCCAGCCATTTTTTTCAATTTCGTAGATTTTGGAAAACTTATCTTCATTTGACCGAATCTCCGATAGTCTTCTCTGAAAATCTTATTTTTCTGGCCTCACGTTTTTGCATAATTTTAAAGTCAAAATTATTCGGTGGAATCCAGACATTTTTCAGTACGGCCAGCCTCTGTGATTCACACATCTGCTTGTCAACGAAATGTCCAACGTCGTTTTCATTTAAAACAACTACGTTCTTCTCGTCAAAAGAGCTTGTATGGCACATAGTTTCTAATTTCATAATTTTTCAATAGAGTTCTCGACCTGAAATCCAGTAAGCGTAAGAGCTTTTGTTTTTACCCATAATCGATAGACAACGATTTAAAAAAGACGCTCTGTGGCACATATGCTCATCGGTCATTAGGCTTCTGTTGTCAGACTAAGCGATCCCATGGCACTAAGCTTCCTGGTGTAATGAGATATGCCAACGCTAAGTCAAAAAGCACTGGCAATGCGTCTGTCTCTTCCATTCAAAACTTTATGGGGTACCGCTCCAGGACTAGCGAAGGAAAAATTAATATGTAAATCCAATAATTCTAATAAATATTTGGGTTGTATTTCCGTTTAAAAAATTTCCAAGAGATTGAACATGTCCGATCCTGGCTATGCCTTTTTGTAAAGATATAAAAACAAACGTAAATCCATGCACGTATTTATGTACAATTTCAGTGCATTTTATGTGCACTACGAAACAAATATGAGCCAAGTACACACATGCATAAAAAGGCGTCAATTCACACACGAATGAACCTTAATTCGCGGAAGTCAATATCAGTTACACTTATTAGGGTATTTTTAGGTTTGCATTTCAGCCAAGCATGTCTATGCTTTGCTTTTAAATTCGCTTTTATGTTTGTCGAATCGTCACTGGTCATTATAGCTTAATTACACAATTTGCACTTTGATTTTTATATGCGTAAATTTACTAATCTTGTGTAAAATCTTGTGAATAATTTTTTCTACTGATCGAGAGCATATGTACGAATTAGAGAAGTCGAACATGAAGAAGGTAAATGAAAAGAGTGCTTAGAAGCTCGGCTATTTAGATAGCATTTTTTTGTATAATATTCTGAGTATTCCAGCATAGATCGGAAATTCATAATTTTGTACTGGCAGCCCACCCGGTATTACACTGTATTACCCTGCATAACCCTGTATGTCAGCGTACACAAAATATGCTTAAAGTTTCAGCCAGCCACCAGACAATAGACGCAAGCAAGAATATCGCATTAATTTTGTGTGTTCGTCTTCACTTTGTCTTGTGCTGGCGCACTTAAAAATTAATTTAATATCCTTGTGTATCCTTTTCATGCGCGCATGTACCTCAGCCATAACGGTACATCATAAAACCTCTGTTGGGCCATCCGGCTGCTCCCCACCGGCAGAGCTCAGCTCTCGCATGACGGCTGTAAATATAATTACGTTGGGAAAATCCGATCCTAGCTGGATTAATTAGCGCGCATTATGCGACGCACCGAAGAAGCATGCTGAGTTTTCAACTAATTTGGGCAACGAGGGTGTCAACTACCCAACTGCTGTCCGCCCACCTAGCACCTCAGTCGGAAGGTAGCGTGCTCAAAAACAAATGGGATACATTTGCTACTAATTAAGAATCCATGTTTAAAATATATGCTCCACGTCTCTGTGAGCTGGGGAAATGTCTGTGGAGGTGGGGGGAAGCGCAACCTTGTCTGCGGCAGAGCGAGAGTCAGTATGAGTGACTGTGTATGTGTGTGGGGGTTTTTGTGGTTTAGAATTGCAAAGAGCAGCCATAAAAATATAAGTAGAACATGGCGCATAAATGTTCAAGGCAACCAATCCATGGGTCCATGAGGGTGAGTTTTGAGAATGAATGGCAACACCCACTCAATTTTCACCTTAGTATTTTGCATGTTTCAATTAATAAAATTGTCTTGAAAGTATTAGTCATTTAAGTCATCCCAGTCATCTAATTTTGTAGCTTCAATGTATGCTTAAACAACTCAAGAATTTTGTATTTGTATCAAGTACAATCAGTCTCAATAGTACGGGAAGCACGAAAATGCTTGTCTTAAGTACAAAATTCTATTTCGATTTTCAATATTTGACCTTCTGAGTACTTTCTCAATTTAATTCTACTTTTAAGTCGTTATATTCTCTAGGTCAATCCGGGTTAACCTTAAAGAAAATAACTTAAACATGTACTAACTACCTTGTACCTTTGGAACATGATACAAATACGCTGCACATTTGTCGGAACCGGCCGGATCGAATGATTATAGCATATAGCTGTCATAGGAACTATCGTTTTCAATGGTTGTGTCCTTAAACTGAAGAGATATAAATACACAGAAAAAAACTGAAAGGGTATACTGCAAGGGAATACAAAACTTCGGCCAAGCCGAAGTTAACTCTATTTTTTGGGATTGAATTTAGGATTCTTGGTACAAATCAATCTTTCATCCGGCTCGACTCTATCAAATACGAGATTACCCTTTTTTTAAACTCTTTCGGATTGATTTTTTTTCTGTGCTTAATCTGATTCAATACAGTTTTGCGACTTTGATGAAAATCGGATAAATATAAATCGAATAGCTGTCATATAAAAAACTGGTCACTGAAGAGGCACCATCTAGTGGTCAGCTTTGGAAATCACTAGCTAGCATTGTTCAAAGCGAAAATGAAATTATTGTATAAAATCATTTTATGCATGCTGCATTTTACTAAGTATTATTAAATTTGCATTTCATATTTCATATTTTCTAATACCCATGCGAACTGAGAGTGCCGAAATTTGAGTGTTGATTGAGTTTGTCGCTCTCTCTCTAAACAAAGAGAGCAAAAGTATGTACTAGTAGACGAAAACATCATGTGGAGTCGAGCAAATCAGTTTCACCCGAACACACAAGACACTCAGTCACAGAAACGACAATAAGTGTGTGTTTGATTTGACTGCATATTTTGAATGTCTGTTACAACGCATACGCTTTTATAGCCAGTGCACTCGAAGGAAAAAAAAAACAGGCTCTGCAAAAGCTTTTCAAACTGCCGTCCGGACTCGGCGTTAAACTGTAGGTCCCTTTCTCTTGTGCAAAAATTAGAAGCGCACAAGCCAAGAGATTGAGAGGAGCTCGGCTTTGGCCCTTTGGGGCAGTGTGAAGCTATTTTACATAACATTTTACATGGACACTAGAACGACACCGAACTTCGCATCAACAAGATCGGAAAGAAATATTCCTTTCCTGATTTTTCCTTAAGCCGGGGTTAGCCGGAAATTAGAGCAGAAAGTTCACTCTGGCAATTGAAAAAATACTCGAATGTAAGAGTGATCAGCAATGGTCGGAAGACCATTTATTCAAAGTATATTGTACAAGTGCATTTAACTCCATAGGATGCGTAGAATGCGCGGGGCGCACTATTTGAATCGCTAATCTAATATTTTCTGGGTAACATTTTTCGGAGAATGCTAATCTTGGTCCAAAAACATACGTAAAAGTAAATTTACTTTGTAGGTATTTGTTAAAATTTATTTAAATTTGCCGCCAATTAGTTCGTATTATACTTTTAGGGTAATTTATGGTAAAACACTAATATCATATTAGTAATATGTTAACACATTCAAAATAAAATACTGGATTGTCGATGTGTATTCAGAAAATTGGGAATAACTTCGTCAAACGGAAACCAAATTCATTGAAACACAATTTGCTTAACAGAAAATTAAATGGGCTTGTACAATAAAACTTAAGATATAATCGCATAGAATAAAATAGTGAAACCAGTGAGGTCCAAAGTAGAAATATCCAAAAAAAAAAGGAGAAAATGCCAGATCTGTAGCCCGCTTTTCTTAGCCATCAAGCTAAATCTAAATCTGTCAAAACATTGATTATAATACTTTAGATTTCTCTCGACCTATTGAAAATTCCAAGGCTATAAACAATCAGATAGTCCATGCGCGAGATATTTTAATTTAAAAAATAGGGGAAAGTTAACTTCGGCTCGGCCGAAGTTTTGTATACCCTTGCAGCTTCCATTGATAACAAAAAAATTTTTCTAAGACTACTTTTTGGACATAACTTTTCTATGGGATTTATACTATAAAGATGTCTGATTTCTATTAAACTTGGTGAAATCATGGAAAGGCATAATACACTGTTAATTGCGAAATTTGGAGGCGATGTCATTTAAGACAAAAAGTTTTTCTCACTTCAACTTTTTTTCGACCGATCATTCATACTGCAGCTATATGCTATAGTCATCCGATTTTGACCAATCTTTGTAGAAATGTGTAAAAGTGTATAGATTAAGTGTATGCCAATGATAAGGACGTTTCCACTAAAAACAAAAAGTTTTTCTCACTAGAACTAGTTTTTCGACCGATCGTTCCTATGGGAGCTATATGCTATAGTCATCCGATTTCGACCAATCTTTGTAGAATTGTGTAAAAGTATATAGATTAAGTGTATGCCAATGATAAGGACGTTTCCACTAAAAACAAAAAGTTTTTCTCACTAGAACTAGTTTTTCGACCGATCGTTCCTATGGCAGCTATATGCTATAGTCATCCGATTTCGACCAAACTTAGTGAAATCATGGGAAAGGATAGTAAACTAAGAAATACGTACTTTGGAGGCGTTTCCATTAAAAACAAAAAAGTTTTTCTCTTTAAGACTAGTTTTTCAACCGATCGTTCCTATGGCAGCTATATGCTATAGTCTTCCGATCCGGCCGGTTCCGACAAATGTGCAGCGTATTTGTACCAAAAGGCTTTGTGCAAAGTTTGGTGAGGATAGCTTTAAAACTGACGGAGGAGATAGCATAGAAACAGACGGACAGACGGACAAGGCTAAATCAACTCAGCTCGTCGTGCTGATCAAGAATATATATACTTTATGTGGTCGGAGATGCTTCCTTCTATGCGTTACAAACATCCGGACAATTTTATAATACCCTCTGCAAGGGTATAATGAGTAAAAAATGCAAAAAAACCGTTTTTGGGCCATAACTTCAGATTTTGGGGGTGTTAGGAAGAAACCAATTATGAGGCAATGCTATACTCGACCTGCTCTACTGCGTACGGTGGGTCATTTCAAAAGTAGTTTTTCGCTGTAATAGGGTGTAATAGCGCCCAGGTAGAATATGTTTATCCAGGGCAAATTGGGCGATTTTCCCAAAAAAGTGGCATAAAGTCAAAAAATGTATGGTAGAATATTAAAAAAACCTTGTTATTTATTAATAGTAAACACTTCAGGAAGCTTAAAAAAATTTTTGTTTTTTGCTGGGTGGCAACTCTCTTTATGTGGCAGCCTCTTAAAAGTCAGCTGATGGCAAGCAGCTTTCGATTGTAAAAGTTACCGCGAAAATTTTACTTCTGCAATTGATCAGTGTGCGTATGTTTTTATGCAGATTAATATATATATTTAGTATGGAAAACAAAGATCAAGGTATATATAATCTGTATGTTATGGTAAAAGTACATAAATATTTGTGTTGTTGTTTTTGTCCAGTGTTGTTGTTGGTTGTATTTGAACTAAAATTTAAACAATTGTAATCGTGTTCCGTGAAGTATTTCTATATCAAGAAGCAAGCCAGAGCAGGCAACTAATAATGGCAAGTTACTAACTTAAATGTCTATTTTCATTTGGTAAAAATCTCATTTCCCCGTTTTCCCCCGTTTATACAAAAAATGCACTTGTAGTTGTTGTTGCGATTACCAACAGCGAGCTTGCCGATATTTGGAACGGCAACAATCGTAACGCAAGCGCTGTAACGTCGTTTATTTTAACAAAAATAAATAAAGATGATTTGAGCATATCGCACATGAATACAATAGAAGCCAAAGTATAAATTTTTGTAAAAACATATTAAACGGTATTTACGCAAACATCACGCAGATCTGGATAAAATTAAGTCGATTTACTCAGAATGGTTTTCAAAAAGTTTTGAAATACGAATCGATATGGAGGATACCAAAAATTCATCACCTTCCAAAATAGGACGCCCAAAATTAGGGTATACAGAGGCCGGGTCAAGGCTTAGAAGGAAAATGGCTCTAGAAGTTGCCATAGCAAATGACTTGTCAACTCCTTTACTTCTGCATGCAGCCTCAACATCTGCGCGAAAAAGAAAAAATAATGAAGCAGTCGGCGTGCAGCAGGAAGTCAATATAGAAAAAAAAATTTAGAATGTGTCAAACAAAGAGCCTTTAAAAATGTCAAATAATGTAGCCTTAGCCTATATATTGGAAAATGGGCTAACAAAACAACAATATATTAATACTAAGAAACTAAATAAGGCGTACGGGAACGACATATATCCTGGTTATGATGCAATAAAACAAACGAAGATGCAGTGCAGACCAACAGGAGTACAAATTACAGAATCTGTTGCAAAGGTTTCTTTGCAGGATTTGCTAAGCCATACGGCTGAACGAATTTTTAATTTTACAAAAAGGAAGTTTTTTGGAACAAATGGAAAATGTTACAGAGTGCACACTTATTGCATGCTATGGATTTGATGGGTCGACCGGTCAAAGTTCCTATAAACAGAAATTCGATTTTGATGAACCCGATTCTTCCGACAGTTCTCTATTCGTGGCAACTATGATTCCAATAAGATTAGTGGATTCTTTAAATCGTTTAATTTGGGTAAACAAAAGCCCCCAGTCTGTACGCTTCTGCAGGCCGATTAAAATTGAATACGCTAAAGAAAGCATTGCAAAAATCAAGAAGAAAAGCATAATTTAGATTTGCAAGTAGCAAACTTGCAAAATTTTTAAATCACATAGCGCAAACATTTCTGTTAATTTTAAAAACATATATGACATTGATTGACGGCAAGGTACTTAATGTTTTAACAAATACGAAATCTACGCAATGTTGTCCTATATGTGCTATAAATCCAAAAGCGCTTATGCACATTAATGATTTCAGTTCTAAAATTTTTAAGCCTAAACCTGACTCTTTGAAATACGGCGTTAGTCCGTTACACGCCTGGATCAGGTTTACTGGAATTCGTTTTAAACATATCATATCGAATCGATATTAAAACTTGGCACGTAAAAGGAGAGAATATAAACAAAACGATATCGCGGAAGAAGGAAATCCAACAAAGAATATGGAAGGAAATGGGATTACATATTAGCATACCAAAACAGAATGGATCTGGTAACAGCAACGATGGGAATACGGCGAGGCGAATCTTTGCAAATACCAAACTTTTTGCAGAAATCACATTGTTTGACGAGGTCCTATTAAATAAATTCCACCATTTATTAATAGCAATTTCGTGTGAATTTGCCATAAACACAGACAAATTTCGAAGTTTTTGCAACGATACATTTTTATTGTATATGCAGGCGTATCCATGGTACCCAATGTCCCCAACAGTTCACAAGATTATAGTTCACGGATCAGATATTATGGATCAGTTTGTAGTTCCTGTTGGGTGCCTGAGCGAAAATGCATCAGAGGCACGCAACAAACTCTATAAAATGGACCGACGTTCCCATGCTAGAAAAAATTGCAGGCTAAATAATATAACTGACGTTTTTTATAGATCTATTGACTCATCCGACCCTCTAATTTCAAGCTTGAATATACATAATACTCCAAAACTGCTTAAAAAAAATCACTTCCTGCAGAAGTTATTGCGTTTTTTGGAAACTCCAACCTTAAATATAAGTTCATGCTATATATCTGAAGAAAATAATAATGAAAATTTTAATTTTTAATAATAATAATAACATGGAAAAAAAAGGGGCAAAATCAAATAAAGAATGATTGAGCTTCGAGCAGTTGAACTGGTCCCTCATGGTTTTTTATCCACCTTGATGAGTCTATTTCAAAGCAAACTCGAAAATTACCCCTGCACTCAAATAAATAGAAATATGACACGAAAATGAGTTGAAACTGAACAGAAAAACGGTACCATTGTGTCCCGAAAAATGTACCATATAATAAAGAATTGATCAGAAAGCGTGCTCTTTTATTTTGGCAAATTTTCACCCGGTTGATGTTTTTGATTTTCCTATGATTATATATTTTTACATTCGCCTTTTTAAGTTGTTTGGTTTTGCTCTTAACGTTTTGCGATTTGATAAAAACGAGAAAACAAAGCTTACTTCGTCTGTGCCGAAGTTCAAATACACTTGAAACTTTTGTGACCACTGAATTAATTTTGTGACCAATGACTTAATTTATAAGCTTAATGTATTGAGTCACAGGAATAGTAAATAAAAAATAAAAAAAATTTGTATGGCAGCTACAAGAAGTGACCATCCGATTTTCGCGATTCCGACATATGTGCAGTGTGCAGCTAAAAGAAGACTCTGTGCAAAATGTCAGCTCGATAGCTTCAAAACTGAGGGACTAGTTCATTATGCTCGTCATGCTGATCAAGAATATATATACTTTATGTGGAGATGATTCCTTCTATGCGTTCCAAGCTTCTGGGCAAAATTATAATACACTTTTCAAGTGTATAAAAATGTGTATTTCTTGTTCTTAAATGTTTAAGTACGGGCAGGGATGGCCGCATCGTATACGCACCTGCCGCATTCGTTATTTTTTACGCAAGGCCATTCCAGTGCGTATATCAGCTTGCGCATAACGAAATTGCAACAACAACTGTGTATGTGTATCTCTCCTCTTTCTCAGCAATGAACATAACATATTTTCATGAGAAATTTTGTTGTAGTGCGAGGATTGATTTCGTGTGCAGAACACCAGGCAATAACCGGGTTTCTCTTTCGCTCTCTAAGGGTTGTTGTTGCTTCAGACTATGTGACTAAGTGGCTTTTAGGTTACGTGAGGACTTTTGTGGAATAGAACTTTTAGGGTCCGGCCGTATCCGGCATATATCTTTGTGTTTGTGAATAGTTCTCTGTCGAAATGAATGCTAATTTCTGCTAACCTTTAGTTTATTACTGAATCTAAACTCTGACAAATTTCCAAAAATTAATGAAAACTATAACTGACGCCAGATCCTCTTGTATCGTCAATTTCAAAAAGTACTTCTTCGTGCTTAAAAAAGCGGAGCCAAGCTGAGCCGAAAACTTGTTACAAGCTGTTGTTGCCAGATCTAAAATTCTGCCAAGATCTCTGCGCCCATTGCCGACCCAGCTTAACAGGTTATAACTGTGAACCTAGCTTCGAAATTAACTAAGGAGACATAAAAAGGTTCAAGTCATGAAGCATTTGTGTAAGCTACAACTATGGTCTATAATCTATAAGAACGAACATCTTCAAACAGATGCAATTTATTTCCCATTATCGTAACAAAACATTTACGATAATGTTCCATCACGAAGGCGACCCCATGTCAAAACATTACCACAAAATTAACACCAATTATTGCCCATCCAATTGCATTTTAATTTATTTACTCAACATGCTTTACATGCTTCAGACAACATTGTCCCAAACGAAAAAAAATTAGAAAGCCAAACTCTGAGGAAACAAGACAAATCTCGTAAAACTCATAAATGGGCGCAATAACAATAAAAATTCCGGTTGCAAATAAAGCTACCAAGTTTGAAGCCGGCATGCCGGAGATTCTGATTCCCCAAGAACATGTTCATAAAATCGTAAAATCGTCATCGCCTGTTGCCGCTAGACAGACAACCCGAAATCAACCAACTGTTGAGTGAGTTTTACGAGGCGAGTAATGACGTCATAAAAATTAACAACTTCAAGGATTTGAGTATCGTGTTGGTGTTTTTTTGGCAGAGAGCATAGAAGAAAATTCAATTTGAAATTAAAGTGTGAAATTAAAATGCAATCGCAATGACTCAAAAAGTTGCCACGAAAAATTTATTTGCGTGCCAAAAAATGAAAAAAAAAATTGAGGAAGAGCAGCAAAATTGCGTTGGGGAAAACCGGCAAAATCGAAGCCAACCATGCACACGAATCCGGCCGGGCTCCTGGCCGTCTCTCTCTCCCTGTATATGTGTGTGTGTGTGTGTGTGCTGTTGTGCATTCGTGTGCGTGGCCAACGAATAATAATTTATTCGATCTGTGATAGCCGCGGCCTCTGTCCAACATGTCTCATAAAAATTGCAGTTTAATTACTCCATCGACAGTATCAATTTAGCGAAATCTTTTATTAGCGCCTAGATGGATTGCCATCGTGTTAAAGCGCCATCTGTAGGCGGTTAAAGGTAAAGAGTTGGCATGTAGGGTGGAATATGGGGCTTATGGACAGGCTAAGAGCATTTTCAGTACTTGAATTTAGAACTTTAGACTTAGACAGAGAATTCAAAGCTAGACTCATGAAACTATTTCCAATTGGCTTGGGTATACCGAACTATAAAGAACTCTTAGAACCACTTAGAGATAGTAGGGCTCTGTATAAGATTTCTACCAAAGACTCTAGAACTCAATAAGATAAGTAACAGCCATACAAGTGTATGTCAGAAAGATTTGCGATGTGGACCCTCGTTTTTACATAAGTGAGTGCAAAAGTTTGACTGAAAATGATTTCCTCTTGCCATTTACTTGAAGGTCCGATACTCATCTTGTTACTTTCTAGAATCTTTGGTTTCTACACTCAGAAAAATAGTCAAGAATTAGGTAAAAACGGTTTCAATAGTAAGATAAGTAAGAAAATACTTGGTTCAAGTAGAAAATTCTTATATCAAGCATCGAAATCATTGATTTAAGACAGCTTTACTTATACCTTAAGGTTGTATAAGTCTTAAGTAAAGACCAACTAACTCTTAAAACAAATACAAAATGCTCTTGGATTAAGCCCAAAAATACTATAACAATTCTCAGTTCATTCTTGATGTGACAAAGATCTTAAAGTCAAAGAAGGCCTGAAAGATCCAAAGACTAAGATGTGGTTACTAGAAATCCACCATAACTTCATACAAAAAATGTTAGAACCAGTTAGGAATTTCAAGAACAAAGTCGCTGAAAAACAATCCCATTCAATCTAGAACTCTACCAGTCATTTTTTCCTGAGTGCACATAGTACAAAAATCCCTGATAAATGTTCTGTACTTGCTTTCCACTATATGATACTAAATTTTACTATCAGAAGTTACTAGAAGAAACTATATAGACCCAAGAAAATCGACATATTTCCACAGTTTTGGAGCTACCTTGAATAAACACAAACACCTTTAATGTACTTACTAAAACACTGCATTACATTTTGCTCCAACTTTTGGGCTCTTGAACTCTTCTCAGTCCAAGGCCTGTCTTAATACCCCCAAAAAATTTCCAATATTGCACCGCAGTATGGTACACAGCTGCTCTGCTGCCTTCAAATCCCATCCCCAGCCCAACCCCACTTCGCACTGAACAAAAAAAAAAAAAAAAACCAGCCCAAACCCAACAAATGCTGCACGCTCATCCACAAGATTTATGTATCTCAAATATGTGTGTGCGAGACCAACCGAGTCCGAATGCCTATGCAGCTGTATCCCAGCATCCATTTCCAGAACTGGGGCCCGGGACTTCTTCTTCTGTAAATAAGCGAGTGAGAGAGCGAGTCCAACAATGTTTTGTTATTGTGCCGCGCTTTTTAAATTTACGTGCGGCAAATGCAACATACTTCACTTACGGAATTTGCGTTAATGTGAATTTGCAGACCACTTCAGTTTGGTGGTGCCCTGGACACGCCTCGCGCACCGCCAGTGTCCATCTATGGCGGATTGCTTTCATTTTGCATTTGCATGCCGTCCGCCAACGCATGGATGGGGGGATGGTTGGAGGGGATGTGGGCTTCATAGGGCACAAGTGCAGCGGCCTCGACTTTATACAAATGCACTATACGAGTGCATGTTGCTATTGTCTTACCTAGCATCAAAAGAATTGAGTGGGGATATTGGTTAGATGCAGAATTCACAATTTATAGGTTTAGATCAAGACACATTTATTGGCATCAGTTGCGTTTCTATTGGAAAGTTTGTTCTTTTTATACTCTGTACCAGAGGTACACAGAGTATATTAAGTTTGTGCAAAAGTATGTAAGAGACAGAAGGAAGCATCTCCGATCCTATAAAGTATATATATTCTTGATTAGAATCAACATCCTTGTCGATATAGCCATGTCCGTCTGTCCGTATGAGCAAACAGATTTCAGAGATGGTAAGAGATAGAGGTTCGACATGTATGGGACAAAAACTTCTTCTACTTTCAGGCAGATCAAGTTTATTTTACCACAGTTTTAGCACAGTTTTATAGATAGAAGGTTCGTACTTTGTGGAAATATTTAGAAATCAGCATTATTTATCGATCCGCCAAAAGAATGGTTATGATCGGATGAACAATACTCGAGTTATAAGGAAAACAAACATTTATGGGCAGCACCGGTCGCAAGGCTGACGGGCAGCACTTCACAGTTACAGAGTATGTTATAGTAGGGCTTGACCGACTTTCTTACTTGTTTGATTTGAAACATTTTTAATTTGGGTACGGATTATTTTAGTAAGAGTATATTTGACTTTAGCGTCACGCTGACATGGCATAATTATCAAGAATCGAATACTTTGTAACGATAACCAAGTATCGACTACTTAGCTTAGTATCGAGTACTGAATTCAAAGTATACGTAACTTTGTATCGAGTTCTTAGTATCGAGTACCTAGTTTAAAGTACTTAGCTTAGAATCGAGTAATGAGTATCGAATTCAGAGTATCGAGTATTTAGAGTCAAGTATCAATTACTGAGTATCAAGCTCTGGGTATCGAGTACTGAGCGTGGAGGGCTAAGTATCAATACTGAGAATCGAGTACTGCGTTTAGTATCCAGTGCTCACACCTTCTTATTTTCATAAACTTACACGGAAAATTTTGTTGTGCGATCACTATTTTAAATGCGAAAAGCGGCTTGAAATATGTATCTCAATTAAGCTGTACTTTCTTTCATCTGAGTTTTCATATGATATGGCTGAAAAATACCTCAGTTTTCTATAAGGTGGCTTTTATACAACTCATAAAAAGCTAATATTTGGCCTTAAACAGCAGCCCAAAGGTCCAACCCAAAGGTTGAGCTTCTCCAAATCTTTTGGCTTGTGTGCTTCCTATTTTCGCTCAGGGAAGGGCCCAGCAGTTTATAGATGAATATTAACGGCAAAGTTGAGAGAAGCTTTTCAATGGCTAGTTACTTTAAAGCCGACGCCAATAGCTAGTGAAGGTGACCGGGTGTTTAAGTTTTTAAAGAAAAATCTATTTCATAAGATGTCCCGATGCGGGATCGAAAACACGACTTCTTCTACAGCAGGCACATTCACTACCCGCTGCACCACACCCGACCACACATATATAGCTTTAAAGTATTTACCAAGACAATATTTTGATAAGATTATGTAATGTAAAATATACCAAACTTGTTCACTTTGCCCTTGGATGTCCTTAAATACAACGAGAGCGTAAGTTAAAGTCAGTCCTGCCCGACTTCGATGTTCCCGTTACTCAGGGCAATTAGTGTTTAATAGCCTTTCCCTATGTTAATTAACAGAGCATTAACATTAATGTCACCATTTTAACATTATGTGAGTAAAAAGTGCATGTGGCGCCTAAAAGTATGCAACGTTTTTATAACCTTTATAACTGTGCCATTTATTATCCGATCTTTATGAAACTTTCAGAGGTTGTAGATATTGGGCCCATACACTGCAAAATATGAGCTTGATATCTTTAAAATTGGAGTTATTCAACATTTTAGGACTCCCTGTACCGTGCGCTAAGCCTCCTAGGGAGGCTCCGAAAAGTGTCCTAAAAGAGCATGTCCTCCGGAGAAAAAGGCCTTTTCAATATATATGAAAAAGTGTGCCTAAAGGACTCCTTAAGTGAGTGATTTTGGCGTCACAGAATGCTCATTCAGACTCCATTTTCACTCCTGGGCTCCGGAAACGCTTCTTCGAGGTGATGCTTTGTGAGTACCTTTTCACTCCTGCTTCAGAGAGCTGCGGAAACTCTCCTTCGAGGTGCTGCTTTGGGAGTCCCTTTTCACTTCTTCTTCAGAGCGCTCCGCATATGGTTGGCAGGGTATATTCAAAGAAAATGAAATAAAACACACGAAATCAAGAGAACAGGGTATTTTGGTCACTGTTTTGGTCACTATTTAGTCACTGCTTTGGTCACTACTTGATCGCTGTTTGGTAACTGTTTTGGTCACTATTTGATCGCTGTTTGGTCACTGTTTTGGTCACTATTCAGTCACCTTTTTTGGTCACTACTTGATCGCTGCTAGGTAACTATTTTGGTCACCATTTTATCGCTGTTTGGTCACTGTTTTGGTCACTGTTTGCTCACTGTTTGGTCACTGTTTGGTCACTGTTTGGTCACTGTTTGGTCACTGTTTGGTCACTGTTTGGTCACTGTTTGGTCACTGTTTGGTCACTGTTTGGTCACTGTTTGGTCACTGTTTGGTCCCTGTTTGGTCACTGTTTGGTCACTGTTTGGTCACTGTTTGGTCACTGTTTGGTCACTGTTTGGTCACTGTTTGGTCACTGTTTGGTCACTGTTTGGTCACTGTTTGGTCACTGTTTGGTCACTGTTTGGTCACTGTTTTGGTCACTGTTTGGTCACTGTTTGGTCACTGTTTAGTCACTGTTTGGTCACTGTTTGGTCACTGTTTAGTCACTGTTTGGTCACTGTTAAGTCACTTTTTGGTCACTGCTTTGGTCACTGGCCTGCTGATATGGCTGACTTGCTGAGACCAAAGCGGCTGACTTTGCAAAGTCAAAAGCGTAGCCAAAGAAATCTGTTGCAACGACAAAGCTTTTCTCTTGCTCTAAAAAGCGCAAAGCAAATTCAGTAAATGGTTTTGTACTGGAAGTTTCAAAACTAAGAACTTGAAAAAACTGTCCTAAGAATTTATTTTGGAAAATCATCGCGAAAAGTGACATTAACAACAGTGGATGAGGAGGCGATCGGCGTGTTTGAAAGAAAAGTCCTTTGGAGGATTTATGGACCTGTAAAAGTTGGCGATGAGTTACGCACCCGTATGAACCATCTAGTCAAGCGTATTAAACAACAGCGGCTGCGCTGGCTTGGACATGTTACTCGTATGGATGAAGAAGCTCCAGTAAAAGTAAAAGAAAGAAGTGTAGGACGACCAAAACTTAGTTGGGAAAAACAGGTGCTGAAAGACATTAAGGCGCTTAAACAGATCAACTGGTGCCAGCTGGCACAAGACAGAGGCGAGTGGCGGGCATTAAGAGCAGCGGCCGAGACCGTCAAACGGTTGTGATAGAAATATCGGGCCAAATAAGAAGAAGATGAGTGGACAAAAATTTGTATTTAAAATTTGAAAAATAAAAGCTGTGCTTTACCAGAAATAAGTAGGACATCGCTTAGTCGAGCACTTGACTCAAAATGTCGTACATGTTGTTGCAGGGATTTTGCTTCGCAGTTGTTGCTGTGTTTTTTTTTTTTTGTCTTTTTCTGTGATGCAGCCCAACGTCAGCTACAAGGTACAATGTACATACATTTGTCCGTTGTCTGTGCCGCTGCAGACTCCGTCGGTGTCCCTCCACCACCACTCTCACTGTCCCACCTTCACCCGAATGCAGCTGCATCTGCATTTGTGAACGGGCAGTGCAAGTGAGTGTCCGTGTGTCCATGTGTGTGCTGGTGCGTTTGTTTGTTTGAAATGTTGTATGTTCGTACGCAAATGCAGCCATGATTTATGATCTGAAACAATATTGAGCGCACGAAAATTTATGGAGTGCTCCGCTTTTTGCAAATAAAACGAAATAAAATTTTGTCAGTTGTATTTTTCGTTTCAATATTTTTTACTCCTTGCTGCAGCAGTTGTTGTTGTTGCAGTTGTTGTTGTTGTTGTTGTTGCTTTATATGCCTTGGCCATTCATCCTTTTGTGCCCATTCATTTCGCTCTCGATTTATTTCGTTTCCGTAATTCGTAGGCGTTGAGGGGCACCGACCAGGAGATGGTAGACAAATGCATTCAGGCTTAATATTTGTTCTTTATTGTTGTGATCTGGCATAATGTGTTAAAAATATTGGTTATATGTGAACTTATTGAAGGGCATGTTCATTTGATCAAAAGCTATTGTTATTACATATTACACATATTTATTTATTTTGTTTTTTTGCTGTTTGTTTTTTGAGTGGGAGCTCTTATCTTATAGGAATCCAAGTACTACAGAATAAGACTAAGAAAGAGTTCGGTACCTAAATAAATGCCCAAAGTTTGAGCAAGAAAGTATCATTTATGCTATATTAATGGGACATAAAAAGTTTTTGGCATCAGTTCTTTGCAATCATGTAATGGGGCTCGCTCGAAAATCGTGTTGTCGTACTGATGGCATAAAAGACCGCGCGAAGTCCGGCAGTTCGCGCACTGATCGAACGCCACAAGCCATTAAGGTGGTATTGCTGCTGAAAGGCTGTTTTTGGACCTTTTTTTTAAAAAACCTTATTTGAAAACGGAAATTAGTTATTTAAATTCTGTTTTTTTATCATTTTCATAATATTGCGATTTTTTTTTACAAAATGGCGGGCATTGAAAAATGGAAAATCGATTTTGGGAAATTTTTTTGTAGTTTAGAGTAAAAAAAAAAGTATTAAAAAAATTTTTTAAATTATGATTGGTCCCATAATGGTGACTCTGCGTCGATTGCACTTTGTTTCATCAAAATCGGTTCAGAACTACGGGCCCAATCAGTCCCGCCAGCTCTAAAAACGTTGATTCGTGATAAGCGCGTTTAAAGTTTGCGGTTGCTAGGCCAATCGGGTCACTTTGGGTCATTAAAAGGACTGTATCTTCTAAAATATTTCGAATTTCTAAAAATCCTTTTAGGACGATATTCTCAAATATTCAAGCTATAAAAATATAAAAAAAAAAATGGAAAAAAATGTTTGCCAAGCAGCAATACCCCCTTAAAGCCATGCAAGATCGAGTTCGTTGAAATCTACTGCGTAAGCAGAAAATCATGTCTTGTTGTGATAAATATCATCAAGGACAGCATGTCGCTCATCATAAGACATAACTTGGGACTCAGTGCACACAAGAGACACACCGGCCACTTGCTCACAACAGCTTTGAAACAAAAACGCAAGACAAAATCAAAAGCATAGCGTCGCCAGTACGCGAACAATGCCCACACACTAAATCTGTTTACTGATGAGAAAATTTCAATAGAGAGATCGGTCAACAAACAGAAACATTAGAGTGTATGCAGTTACATTAAAACAAGCGTCCGAACTCATTCCGAGAGTTCAGAGAAGTCACTATCCGTCTTAAGTCTTCCAACCATGTTCCAATCGAATTCCTGTTCTAAGGTGCCACAGAAATCTCTTTCGGTTGGTTTCAAACCTCTTGTACTTTGTTAGGAGATCTTGGCAAACCATCCAAAGCAAAACAACCGAACTGAATTCGCGAACCAACGCGAGTTAGCAAGGACCTCCCCGGGCGGCACATTTTAGGGGCAGCAAATTTTAGGGTCGGAAGTGTGTATTGATTATTTGCTTAAATAAGTATTTTTGTATATTTTTCACATCAAAGTTTAGGGACACACTGGAAATTTCGTTCTCTCAAGGACCAAACAAGCCAAGTATTACAAGTATTAAGGTATATAGTCATACGAAAACCTAGAAGTCCAAGTGTTCGAATCATTAATAAATTTGATTAAAAGCTATGATAAATCCGCTGAAGGGATTTCAAAAATGATTTTGGACAAGCTTGAAGCTGATGGTTTGGACATATTAAACTGTAGAGGCCAGGCGTACGACAATGCTGCTGCTATGGCTATTAAGTATTCAGGAGTTCAGCAAAGGATTAAAGAAATAAATCCTAGTGCCGATTTCGTGCCATGCTCAAGCCATTCTTTAAAGCTGGAGACAGATGCAGAAACTTTTTTCGGTACCTTGGAAACGTTGCTATTCATTTTTTGCCATGTCCTCGCATCGCAGGAGTATTTTGGTATCAACTACAGGAAAAAGTTAAAAAGAGGGTACAAGTTACGCGATAGAGCGAGACGGGCCGTTATTATGATTTGAAATCACTATAAAAACATATTGGCCACTCTGAAAAAATTGACTGAGATGGATAAAAGTTTAAGCACCCGAAAAGACGCTGGAACTTTGGTAGTTGCCATGAAGTCATTTTCCTTTCTTTGTTTCGTAGTAATTTGGCAACCTGTGCTGGTTTAAGTAGATGATGCCCAAAAGTCTCTTCAAGCAAGGGGCCTTAATATAACTTTGAGTGCTCACAAAATAAGAGCTCTGCAGACGACGTTAATAGAAAAACGGAGGAGTGGACAGAAGGCGCTCTACGCTATGCTAAAGATATGTCTGAAGACCTTGGCATATCTTTGAGACCACCCAGGCGACGAGTTAAGAAAAATCTATTTAACGATGGCGAAACAAGAGACGAACTTTTCGAATCGATGGCGAAAATTACGAATTTGAAACTCTTTGCTTACCTTTCCACTTCTGTTTTGCTGGATTCGGTCGACTCCAGTTGGCTTAGTTTAGTACAGTCAGCAGGCAACATACATGATGAAGTTAATGTGGAGGAGCTTCAGACAGAACACTTAAGTCCTTGAGACTTTGTAGCTACCGCAGGGGGCAGCGATCAAATGATAAATGAGGATCCGCTTGCCTTACTTAAGTTCATAATAAACTCGAGATTAGAAGATTCGTTATCTAATTTAATTGTAATCCTAAGAATTTCTTTCACGACTGCTATCAGCAAGGCCAGCTTCGAGAGGAGCTTTTTGAAATAAAAATTAATAAAAAATTAACTTAGATCGACCATGCGCACATTCAGGCTAACAAAGATAGGTATTTTATCCATTAAGAAAGAAATAAGTGAATCCTTAGATATTAATTCCAATATTAAGGAATTTTCAATGCTTAAAGTAAAGTAAAATGGCTTGTCAAGTTGACACAGCCCCAAACGGCCAAAGCCGAGCTTCTCTCAATCACAAGAGAAAGGGACCTACAGTTTAACGCCGAATCCGAACGGCAGTTTGAGAGGCTTTTCATGGCTAATTACTACAAAGCTGGCGCCAACAGCAGAGAGGGGTAACCGGGTGTAAAGTTTATTCAAAGAAAAAACTTTTCATTAGATGTTCCGAGGCGGGATCGAACCCACTCGACTTCCGCCACGGGCGGCAGAATCTCACGCTGCTCCACTGGGACAAACGTTAGCTATTTTCTTTGGTTAAAAAGTCGCCTTTTTTTGAAAACTTGTGTATTCATTCGTTTTCATTTTATGACCAAAAAAAACCGGGAACCAATACAATTGCGAGTAAGCTAGCTAGAAAAAGTTGGGTTTGGTATGCCGGGTTAGCTTATGTCAAAGATCTAACATGGTACAAAAATGATGTTGGGCAGTATTAGTCACCATACTGGCGAATTTTCGGTTTATGAAGGCAAATAAGTTAGTATTCATTTAAAGAATAAGCATTAACGGTTATGTTCTTACTGATTGCATCAAAAAATGTTGATATCTTTTTTTTTTATCGATAAAAATAACTGAGAAAACGGGACTAAATGCAGCATTTTTTGTCTTCTTTGACCTTTCCATGTCACTTGAATCACATTCCCAACCAGACTAAGATGTATGGTACATACTACACAATTGTTAAGAAGAAAACCACTCGGAACTTTATCAGCATACTTCGCTTCAGTTACCTCTTAACTCCACCCTTCACCCCTCACTTTCACAATCTCTAATCCTAACGAGATGAAGACGCATGTGTGTTGCTGTTTTTGGGGGTCGTACTCGTACATTTGCAACTGACAACTAGAAATGGAGGATAACCCGAACATTAATCATGTTCAGCTCCGGCTAAGGCAATCGATTTGCGTTCGATTTGAGTCTTATCAGCAGTCGGAGCGGAGCATGGAGTACGGCACGGGGGCATGCTCAATTGAGAGCCGTTACGCTTAGGCAAAGACTTCCTGCCAAAGGACACAAAAGCGAGCAACAGCCGGACGGCTGGCTGGCATATCTATCACCAGCAGCAGCAGCAGTAGCTACTCCAGAATCGAATCTACCCCAGAATTTGGAGATGCGCCATTTTAGTTCTGGAAGTCGAGGCATATGGCCACAAGCGGGTGGCGGCGGCAGGGGAAGAAGATGGTGGGAAATGCAGATGCTGGGTTAGACAATCTATTTCTGTTTGATGTTTCAGATGACAAATGCATTGGAAGCTGCACGTGACTTTTTCACAAAATTTCTATAAACTCGCACCAAATAAATTTTTGGGTGTAGATGATTTCTACACACAACAATTTTCCCATCCCATATCCTTGTTACGTCACACACACTTGCCGTTGTCTAAGTATCCTGCAACCAAAGGCCATAAATCATAAAAACGCACAGAGGCTGGCTTAAAAAAAAAAAGAAAAAAAAAAAAAAAAACCAAAAATAAGAGAAATGCCGAAATGATGTTTTGCTCTAGATACGCCCGAGAAACGCGTTCCCGTTGCGTAGTTTTGCATATCTGCAAAAAAAAAGGACCACGATGCCATAAAACAACGCACACATACACACAATATTTACAAAAATTCACATATCTACATTTTTATACTTATGCGTGGGTCGGTTGATAAGTTGTTGGTAAATAAATGCAACTGTTAAGGAAATACAATTCGAGAACTGCATTTTAATCAACGGATTATCTGCTATGCGAGGCTGCAAACCTCTGATGCAGGAGCTTTGGTCCGGAGGTTCGTACCCATAGTGGACTGAAGGGTTCAGTTTTCGAACTGTTCCCTTAACTTTTCGAAGGTTTTGGGCAGAACATTTCGTAGAAAAATATTTGCCTCCATTTCTGATGAATTTATTTTTTTTTGCAGAAGACGACACGAATATTTGATTTTGTCTTGAGTAGATTTTCTGAACCAAGTCCTTTTCGTAAAAGGGCTTCAGGTTCGGAGGGTAATGGACTTGGGAGGTAACGGTCTATGGTCTGGTTCGAAATATCTAAAAAACACGAACCGAGCCGGTTCTGCGGGGTTCGGTTCTGGACCAGTTTGTAACCTTGCCTTAAAGCAGGGGTGCCCGCGCTATATGCGCATGAGGCGCATTTGTTATTGGTTTGCGCGAAGGCTTATGGAATGCGCATTGGACTAATGCAAAACGAAATTGTAGCAACAACTTCGAATGTGTCTCTCTTCTCTTTCTCTCCTATGCTCTTGCGAAACTGAAGGCAACAACAATACGCGCTGTCGAGCGCTGTAGCGTCGATTTTGTTTTTGTAGTCGAGCCACAAGCACACACACACACAACCGGTTTTCTCTTTTATTTTCTTGTGTTTGTTTTTGTTTCTGATTTTTGATTTTTTATCTGTATGTGTAAAAACGCACGCCTAAGAGGTATTTGGACACCTCTGCCTTAAAGCCTCAGAATATGCAGGGTGGCCCCGCTGAAAGGGGGAATCATTTAAGAGACATTATTTTCCATACATAGTGTAAACAAATTTCCAGACAGTAAATTTTATAATCTGATCAAAAAAATTAACAAAAAAATTTTCAAATAGCTATTCAACTTTTGAAAACCTTCGTTACTTTTCGGCCATCATGTTTAATATTAGTCAAATCCTGCGTTGCTTACTTAAGTGAGCAAGTTCAGTGACTTTTGTTTTGTCACTCTTTTTCAGAGACTCCTGTTCCTCTTTTTGAGTGACTTTTGTTCAGTAACTATGGTTCAGTTGCTCACTTAAGTGAGCAAGTGAACATGTTCTTCTAATTACGGTGCCTCTTGTTCAGTGACTCTTGTTTTGTCACTCTTTTTCAGACACTCCTGTTCCTCTTTTTGATTTTTGAGTGACTTTTGTTCAGTAACTATGGTTCAGTGACTGCTGGTTTGTGGCTCTTGTTCAGTGATTCATATTTAGTCACACTTATTCAGTGACTCATATTTAGTCACCCTTGTTCAGTGACTCTTTTTCTGTCACTCTTGTTCAGTGACTCTTGTTCAGTGACTCCTTTTCAGTGCCTCTTTTCGAGTAACTTTTGTTCAGTGACTTTGGTTCAGTGACTTTTGTTTAGAAGCTCTGGTTCAGTGACTCATTTACAGTCTTCTTTGTTTCAGTGAATTACGTTTAGTGACTTTTGATCAGTGTCTTTTTTCAATGGCTCTTGCTCAGAGATTTATCATTAGTCACCCTTGTCATTGCTAGTGACTCTTTTTCAGTGCTTCTTTTTCAGTGGATCTTATTCAGTGACTCATTTTTAGTCTTCCTTGCTCAGAGCATCATTTTCAGTGACACTAGTTCATTAACTCCTGTTCAATCACTCTTGTTCAGTGACTCTTGGTTAGTCATTTCTGTTCAGTGCCTCTTTTTGAAAGACTTTTATGTAGTGTCTTTTGTCACCCTTGTTAAGTAAATCATTTTTAATGACTCTTGTTCAATGTCTCGTTTTCAGTCACTCTTGTTCAATGACTTTTGTTCATTCACTCCTGTGCAGTGCCTCCTTTTGTTCAGTTACTATGGTGCAGTGACTTTTGTTTTGTGACTATAGTATTTCAGTGACTCCTGTTCAGTGCCACTTTTTTTGGTGACTTTTATTTAGTGACTCTAGATCAGTGACTAAAGTTTACTCTTGTTCCGTGGCTCTTGTTCATTCACTCCTGTGCAGTGCCTCCTCTTGTTCAGTTACGATGGTGCAGTGACTTTTGTTTTGTGACTATAGTGCTTCAGTGACTCCTGTTCAGTGCCTCTTTTTTAGTGACTCTTATTCAGTGACTCTTGGTCAGTGACTAAAATTCACTCTTGTTCAGTGGCTCTTGTTCATTCCCTCCTGTGCAGTGCCTCCTCTTGTTCAGTTACTATGGTGCAGTGACTTTTGTTTTGTGACTATTGTGTTTCAGTGACTCCTGTTCAGTGCCTCTTTTTTTGGTGACTCTTATTTAGTGACTCTTGGTCAGTGACCATAGTTTAGTGACATTTGTTTAGTGTCTCTTTTTCAGCGAATCTTGTTATTTGACTCCTGCTTAGTGACATCTGTTCAGACACTGTTGTTCAGTGACTGTTGTGCAGTGACTGTCAGACAGACCAAAAGGTAGGTTTATAAGCCAGCAATGGATGGTGCGGGCTTCATAGTCCTTCGGCCCCTTCCTCAAACTTACATAAAAGTCATGTTAAGGAAAACTTGCAAAGTTTCATGCAGTTAATGTTGCTTCAGATAAAGACGCAATCGAGCTTGCCAATTCTCGAACTTAAGTTAGATCCAAAACCCAAGAGGGAAGACGTCATTGAAAAGTCCAATTGAGACTGAAACATTAATAGATTGGTCAAAAAACTTTTCAACAAAGTTGGGTACTCTGAACTTAAAAACGAGCTGTCGGAAACATTAAAGCAAGACCCATTGGCATTTGACATTTATTATGCTCGATAGTTTTTAGGAAGACCAGAATGAAAAATACAGGCTTTTGCTAAAAAAATGTGAGCTTCATGGCTAAGTCTGAGCTGAACAACTGAACAATTAACCGAGCCATTTGAGTACAAAAACGTGAATATGTTGAGTGCTCACATCAGTATTCAAAGATTGAATTCGACATTGAATAGATTCAATAAATCTGAATCAGAAACCTTACCGAACCACGAACTCGTGCTCCTTTTCAGAACCGCTTAACGAATAGAGGTCTTTCCTCACCCCTCAAACTTAACCAAACACTAAAAAAGAAGTCGGCCCTGCTCGGTTTAGATCAGTGGTGTCCAAACTCACACTATGAAAGCGTTTGCTTGTGTGCGAAGCAGCAAAACACGAAGGCAAGGTGACGTTTTACTGCTTTTAATTAAATTTTGTGATGTTTATAAGGAAAATCCTTCTTTTACTTGAAAACTACAAAAAGTTTTTTCCAAAACGAAACTGGAACTTTTGCAACTTATATCGGAAACTGTCTGTTTGGGCCGGAACCCCTGCGCTTTGCCGCCCATGTAAAGTTTCTATAACTTTTCCAACCTATAATTAATGTCAATCAAATCAATGGCCATCGCTCTTATTATTCATATTTCTCCTTCGCCTGCTTTATATTTAGACATTGCAGCTGCGCAGTCGCTCTCTCAAGCTCACTCCTAGCAGCGCAGTTGCCAGCGACGCTTTGGTCGCATTAGAGCTTTTGTAAAGAGCAGGGAAGTCACTTGCTTACGAGAACTCAAACAAGTTTGTCATTTGGTTGGTTTTAACTGGGCCAATTGGGGAGGCAAACCAGTCTCTCCACACTGTCATTATTATGTATTAAGATTGAACCAATTACTGAATCGAATCTAAGGTTTAGATCTGTGAACCACTGAACCGAACAATTGCAAGATGCCTTCATTGGTCTCGGTTTCCAAGGAGCAGCTCACTTAAACTTCAAACATTATCATTTATTAATACATACCAGTAATCTGCCGCAAGTCAACCAACATTTCATTAAAAAACCATTCGTTTTCCTACTTAGCCCATTACATATCAGACAACCCACGTATAGATCTATATTTTGTTTCTGTTTTTTTGCAGTTTGCATGTGGTGCATATGATTTATGATGACGACAAAAGATGACAACAAACGGCGAGAAGCAATTGAAACAGCAGGAGGATGGCATTCTCTAGGCTCTGCGGTGGGTAATTAAAACTCAATGCTGCAACATTGAAATGGTTAAATATTAATTTGTGATTTCTTTCCCCACTTTGCCGCTAATTTATTATTAATTGAATTGTCTCCTCCAGCTGGCTTCTGCCCGTTTTTATGTACCATTTTATGTGGTGCAAACGATGTGTACCCCATAATCGTAAAAATATCAAAACAAATCGTTAAAATCGATCGTTGTCATTTGGCCATTGATTCTCCCTGTTTTGAAATGAAGCCATTTGCGGAGAGTTTGCCACTTTTGGGGGCGACGCGTGTCTCTGCCTCTGTTTTATCGGTTTGTGTGTGTGTCTGCGTACTCGTGCTCCCACTTTGCCGTTGCCAGAAAGTAGCTCATAAATTTTGTGACTTAATTAAGTCGGGTAGCATCACTTGAAAATTGTTTGAATTTTTTGTTGTTGTTATTTTGTGTGTGTGTTTAGTTTACAGATAATAATTGTAAGAGGCCCCACATAATTGATTCAATATTGATTTATAATTATTGAATGAACTCAAGAGCCTGAACTTAAACACTACGCAGAGAAAATGAGACATGATAAATAGTTAATATTTATGGTAAATTTTATAAATACCATTTGTGAAAAGTTAATAACAAAATAAACGAATCTTCGGATAGCTGATAAAATTTAGTGTCAGCTCAAAATCTATAGACCGGTCCAAAACCGAACTCTGCAGAAACGGCTATAATCACGTCTAATGGAAACTTGATGTGTAGGCTAATAAAATGAAGTTAGATATTTGTTGGTATCAATATAATCCTAGAGAGTATCAAATTGATCTGTTGGTTATTAATTTGATATTTGGAATTGTATTTGAAATCATTTTTTTCAGAGAAATAAATTGATACTTCCATCTTGGTAAGAAAAAATATTATATTGAGAAAAGCTAGTATCAAAATGATTCCAAAGTTTTGAAATTTGAAATATCAAAGTGATATCAAAGTGATATTATCAAGTTGAACCTAAACCATTAATCCAAAAAAGTGTCAGTCTGAAGCTACTTAGTATCTACTTGATATCTTCGAAATATCATATTAATATTTTGGAAAATATCAAAATTAATCTTGGAGTATTAAAGAAAATTTGATACTCAATAGTTTTAAATTGATGACTAAATAGTGTCATTTTGATGACTACTTTTTATTTTGGTGCAGCAAGTGGAAGCAAAATAAACTACAAGACCTCAAAAATACACACTGGTCGACATAATTATTTTGACAAAAAAAAATGTTCATAAATAAACCATTATATCTTTTTAATAAAAAATCCTAAAATTTTAAATTTCTGAACGAATACGGGTATGAAAATAAGCTTTAAATAAATCATAAGTTGTCCACAATCTGCTGCTTGGATTAGAAAATATTAATCGAATGGTCCAAATAAAGGTTGGCATAAGTTTTTTGACAAGATTTTGAAATTGATTTATTCTCAGCATAGCACCTCAAATTTTAAAAGAATGATTGATTTTTGCTGAACCTGAATCTGGCTTTAGAAACACTTCAACTCCATTGGATTGGACTGTAAATTAGACATGAAAATACGGGAAAGCTAACTTCTCGGCTCGGACGAAGTTTTGTATAGCCTTGCAGACTTCATTGAAAAAAAAAGTTTTTCTAAATAAGACTACTTTTGGGACCTTTCTTTTCTAAAGGAAGCTATACCATATAGTTGTCCGATATCGACCAAACATAGTGGAATCATAGAAAAGCGTAACAAACTAACAATTTTAAAATTTGAAGGCGATTCCATTTATAACGTTTTTCTCATTGGAACTTCTTTTTCGACCGATCGTTCGGATAGCAAAGAAACAGACGGACGGACAGACGGACGGACAGAGCTAAATCAACTCAGCTCGTCATGCTGATCAATAATATATATAATTTATGTGGTCGGAGAAGCTTCATTCGATGTGTTACAAACATCTGGACAAAAAATGGCTTACACAGAGAAAAAATATGTAAAAACTACACGAAAATGTAGTTTTTCTACACGTTTCACAGCGATTTTCAACCCACTACGTTTGTGTAGGATTTCAGCAAACCGCGTTTAGCTTTCTCATTTCAACATGCGGCGTGTTGCTTTTCTAAAAGCCACGTTTAGCACAAAAAAAAAATTATTTTCACCTATACTATTTACACAAGGGAGTGTGTGGAGGAGGGTAGTGTGGGGAGGAATGGGATGAGCTACACGTTTCGTGTAGATTTTCTAAATGTAGCACTTAGCATTTGAAATCCTTAACGTTTGTTTAAAATACCTACACGGCACGTGTGGCAAACAGTTTCTAGACGAAAAATGTAACTTTTGTTTTCTGATTTTAAGCTACATTTTCGTTTAGAATTACTACACGCGCGTGTAGGTTTTCAATATCTAAACGTTAATGTAGAAAACCTACATTTCCGTGTAAAATTCAGAAAGCTTAATGAAAAATGTTGAAATACTTTGAAAAAAACGCTGATTTTCTGTTGTCATGTAGCCCCTTTACATTGGTCCACGCCGCATTTAACTTTTCTGCATGCCTCGTTCGTGTAGTTTTTCTAAACGCCACGTGTAGCTTTCTATTTTCTACATTTTCGTATGAGACTTTGCAAGGTAAACTGGGTTTCGTTTAGGATTGTCGTTTCTACACGTGGCTTGTAGCTAATTTTGTTATCTCTTTGTATTTGGAACATTTCTAAGAACCCAATTTTCTAGAAAAAAGGATATTTAAAAAAAAATTGATTTTCTCTTGGTATAGTACTAACTTTTATCTCTTAAATGTGATTTAAGCCTTTACATATTTACATTCGTGATCGAACTGCAAAGTATGACCGATTTTAATGCAACTTTATATTGCTTGTGTGTATTGTTTGTGAAAGAGTCTGACAGGGCAAACACACAAATTTAGTGTGTGTGTGTGAAAAACGATTTTCAAAATTACATACTTGATGTAAATCGACATCAGCAACAAATGTAAGAGGCTAATAGACTTCGCTTCGGGCCGGAACACGGTCATTAGTAGCACCAGATTTGAACACCGCAACGACCACAAGGCGACCTGGACGTCCCCTGGTCAATCAATACGAAACTAGATTGATCACTTTGCGATAGACGGACGGCACTCTTCGAGTGTACGTGTGCGCCGAGGAGCCAATATTGACTCGGATCACTTCCTTGTTGCAGCCAAAGTACGCACACGGCTCAGTGTGGCTCATACCGCACAGTCTAATACACGCCGAAAGCTGAACGTTGAGAAGCTGCAATCACAACGGACATCCCAAGCCTACTCAGCAAAACTCACCCAGCTGCTCAGGGAAACCCCACCTGGCCCTCCTGGTGTTGACGAACAGTGGAAGCATATTTCACACTCTATGAGTACAGCTGCCAAGGAGATTATCGGATTCGCCGAAAACTCCCGAAAACAGTCATGGTACGATGATGAGTGCCGCCGCGCTACTGCAGAGAAAGACGCTGCCTACAGGAGAACTCTGCAGTCGGGAGCAACGCGGGCTGTTAATGAGAGATACCGGGAGAAAAGGAGAGAGGAGAAGCGCCTTTTCAGAAGGAAGAAAAATGAGCAGGAAAAGCGCTGAGGGAGGAAGTCGAAGTGCTGTTCGGAAGGAGCGAGACTCGAAAATTCTACCAAAAGATTAGGCAACTAACCGAAGGTTTTAAGCCCAGAGTCACACTTTTGAAGGACGAGCACGGAAATCTGGTCAGAAATCCGGAAGTGGCACTAGACAAATGGAGAAGCTATTTCTCTAACCTGCTGGGAGGTGATGACGAACACAATGCCGCCTCTGGGGAAGTAGCGACACCACCATTCGATAACATAGAGATAGATCCGCCGGACCATAATGAAGTCTTGTTAGCCATAAAAAGGCTAAAAAATAACAAATCGCTGGCGCTGATGAGCTGCCTGCTGAATTGTTCAAGGCTGGCGGTGAGGAGCTGGTAAGGTGCATGCACCAACTCCTATGCAGAGTACTATGGTCCGAAGAAAGCATGCCCGAAGACTGGAACCTAAGTGTACTCTGTCCAATATTTAAAAGGAGACCCTGCGGTTTGCGCCAATTACCGCGGGATCAGTCTCCTTCCCATCGCATATAAGGTTCTATCATGCATCCTATGTGAACGTTTAAAGCCGAGAATAAGTGAACTGATTGAACCTTATCAGTGTGGCTTTAGACCTGGCAAATCCACCACGGACCAGATATTCACATTGCGACAAATCCTGGAGAAGACCCAAGAGAGATGTATCGACACCCACCACCTTTTGATGACTACAAAGCCGCCTTTGACACGCCGATAAGGTCAAAGTTCTTTAAAGCCCTGTCTACCTTTGGTATTCCAGCAAAGTACGTTCGACTTTGCATGATGACGTTGAGAAGCACACAAAGCTCCGTCAAAATAGGTAAAGACCGCTCCGAGCCTTTCGATACCAAAAGAGGTTTTAGGCAGAGTGATACCCTATCGTGCGACTTCTTTAATCTACTGATGGAGTACATACTGCGCCAGTGCCCAAATGCTAACAGAACGGGCACCATCTTTACCAGAGATAACATGCTACTTGCATATGCCGATGATATTGACATCATCGGCAAAAGCGAATCTGTGGTAAAAGAGGCGTTCTCAGAGATAGAAAAGCAGTCAAAACTTATGGGCTTAGCGGTAAACGAGGATAAGACGAAGTACCTACAATCAACGCGCAGTGAGTCTACGCTTGGACAATCTGTTGCAATGGGAGACTACAGTTTCCAGGTTGTTAAGGAATTTGTCTACCTCGGGACGACGATTACCAGCGACAACAACACCAGTCTGGAAAGCCGAAGAAGAATTACTCTTGCAAACCGATGTTATTACGGGCTCAATAAGGAGTTCAAGAGCAGAGACCTCTCTCGGAAAACGAAAATTGCGCTATACAAGTCGCTTATCATCCCAGTCCTGCTATACGGCGCAGAAGCATGGACAATGACAAAAAGAGGATGAGGCGGCAATTGGCGTGTTCGAGAAAGTTCTTCGGCATCGATAGAGTTGGGCGCCCCCCCCCCCCCGGCCGACAAAAAGGGGGATGGGGTGACCAGGTGCAGGAGACATTGCGAAACTGGGAGTGTCCTTCTGGTGGAATGTCGCTCGGGACAGAGGCGAGTGGCGGGCATTAGTGGCAGCGGCCGAGACCGTAAAACGGTTGTGATGGCCAAAGAAGAAGAAGAACAACAAAGTGAGCTGTGCAAACAAAAAACCTCCACTTTTGCCGCCGGCAAGCGGAGAGAGGAGAGTGTGACAACCTTTCACATGGAATGACAGCAACAGACTGAAATAATGTGGACTAAATTGAGAGCACAATGACATATCCGCCGTACCTTTATAATTGTATCATGGTGTGAAGTATGAGATATTATTGTAAATTTTAGAATGTTTATGAATCCAGAAATGTATCGAAGAAACTGTAAATCTATGTTAAGAAAACAGCAAACGGCTAACGCCAAGCTATCATTATAATTTTAAATATATATTTACCACTACAACTAATGCAGCGCCAGTTCCGCGATTGGAGAGAATGAATACCTCTAATCGGTACTCATAGATGGGCTGTAACTACTCTTTTATATACAGCTGTGCAGGATAAAATAAAAATCCAATGCCTTTTCTGTTGTGTTGTTCCAACAAAATCAAAATCAATCAAACCGGCCAAATTCATTCATTTGGGGTTTTAAACTAATTGCAATTTGGCAATTTTTTATATGAGCTAAGATTAGTCTAAAGATTTGATAACTTACAAAAAGGGAATGCTCAGTAGGAAAAGGCTATATCATTATATTTGAAAGGTCAGTGGGATGGATCCTCCTTCGAGCCCTGATCCTTCGTCTTCTAAGGAAACGTCTCGAGAGGTTGTTTGGAAGGCATGCTACCTTATCCAGGTAGGGAGCAGTCTGTTTTTTAATGGTATCACCAACAATAGGGACTTACAGGGGAATGAAAAAAAGGCCGCGTGTATATCGCGGCCAAAATTCTGTTTGCGGAATGAAATAAGGCCGCCGAAAAAAATATCGCGGCCTTAATCTAAGCGGCCTTATTTGACACAGCCGAACACCTTTTTTGTTCTGGTGGTTATTCGCGGCAATACTCTAAGCCAGAACGCTTTAACTTCAGATCGGTGCAAGAATAAACTTATATATAACGACCTTGTTCTTCAGCGACAGTTTGTTGTTGGCGTTTAGAAGCCTTGCTATGCACCTGTCCAACTACATGCCCTCTCCATGCAAAAAGACTTAAGGGCTGATATCTCTTCTGAGAGTATGTATGACACTGACACACTTCACAGACACTTTTCTCTGCAGCGAATTTGTTGCCGTATAAATGATCTGGTCTTTTGCCATTATCGCAATGTCATCCGCAAGGTCCTGCGAGGAATATCATGCGATGTGGGCATTTCAGATTTGAATAGGCTGTAAAGAGTTGTACCTAGCAATCTGTCTTACTCCTGCTCGAATCATGGATCACACTGAGGGTCCATTGAGTGAGGAATGATTTCACTATAGGGAAGATTTGTACATATATTGAGCATTGAACTTTGGAATCTTCCGTTTAATAGCCGGCGTTTCCAGTATTCTCTTCAGAACTCATATCATCAGCAGCTTTATTGTTCTGTTATTCAGCTTCTTGGCTTTTGAGCGGTTCAGAACCAAATCCCCGATTTAAGAAACCACACGGTCTTTTTACATTTATTAACAAAAAAACCAATAACAAACTAACAATTTTCACATTGAACACGAAATAATAAAAGATATAAAATACCATCAGCTTTAGTTTTCAATCAAGTTAAGTCTTTGTTTATTTACCTTTTCCAATGGGGAATGTTGAATAACAACAACAAATTGTAGTGCTACTCACAGCAGGTTCGAAATCTAATGTATGCTTCAAGTTCGCTTGCAGAAGAGACGCACTGGCTCCCACTGTTCTTGCACTAAATGAGGTGCGAGACGACATCTACATACAAATGCCAGAGTCCCAGGGTCCAGAGGAGGGTGTGTGTGTCTGTGTGTACAGTGTACATATGGGGAAGGCGCTTGTTTATCCAATGGGGGTCGACACTTGGTAGCCACATGCCTGGCTATTTGTTTTTATAGACTAATTTTTATGGTGCCCAACGAAAATTCATGTGTTTGTTTTTCTTTTGGATTGCTCAACACTTGTTGTTGCTGCTGTTTACGAGTCCGAGTCCATAATAATCATCAACATCATCATCATAAAGCATTAACTTGCTCATTACCCACAACACCATGAAGAACACAAAAGGATTTTGGGACATCATAAAGCCATCATAACTCACCCGCCCGCTGAAAGGATGAAGCGTACCCAGCTTCCTCATAATTAAGTAGTTTTCTATGCAAAGCGAAGCGAGAAGTGAAAAAATTAGTGCCGCAGCAGTTGTACATTTACCTGATTCGTGGTCTAAAATTAAAATCCCCCTCAGTGTGCACCCCAAGACATTGTCACACATTATCTATGCAAAGGCAAGTTCTGCGGCGAAAACAAAAGGAAAAGGGTTGAACTCGAAAGACAAAGTTTTCGCACAAAAGCCGTTCTCGCCCTCGCCTGAGACACTGGCAGTGCCGCTGCCACTGCCACTGACTCTGACTCGGGGCTCAATTGCAATTACGGCAAATTACTTTATTACATCCGTAATTGTGTGACCATCGAGCGTGCCATTTTTCGGGCAGTGAAATTAGTGAAGGCGCCACAAGTGGTTGCTTGTGTCCTGCCCCCCTCCCGATTGCTATACAAACATAACTCCTCCTGCTGCGGCTTATGATGTTGATGTGGCTGCTGATGCACGCACAGCCGCCGGCAGGCGAATATCTTAAGACTCAATCCGTCGGCAATTGTTACGCGAGCTGTGAGATAAAAAATTGAAATAAATATGTGAAAGTGTAAAATCTTTGAAAGGGTAGAAGGAAATTTAATAAACACAGACTAATCCGGAAATTAAATTCCGAAAAACTCCAGAAAAGAGTGTTTCTGTTAAAGGTTTTATTTAGGTTTTAGGTCCGTCTACTTTATTGGGCTCCGATTATATGAGTAAACAAGTTAACTGCTAGGAAGATTGTCTTACAGTTCTAAAAACCAATAGTTAAACGTATTCAACTCTATGTTTATGATTTTACTTGGCATTTTAGGGGCAGGAGTTGTGCTGCTACATATTTTGCCTAGTTTACTTTTGTTCTTTAAGCTATTTACTCAGACAAACTAAATCTAGGCCTTGCTAAAAATACAACTTTTTACGGGGTACAGTGTGACTGCTCAACGCCAAAATACCCTTCAATACTAAAATACCACCAAATGTCAAACGGTCTTACTGCTCTGTGTCTGTTTACCAAGTGTGATTTGATTACAATTAAATTGATTTAAGTAATAAAAGAGCAAATGCAGGAGTATTTGGATGATATTGGAGTGCGAGTCATAAAACGATTAGCTTCCACAATGTTATATGAAAAGTTCACAATTGTAAGAAAAGTCAGAATGTCTATGACTAGTCTACCTGGTCGAAATAAATATTGGGACACTCACGTATCATAGTTATTTTTCACAGTTAATAAAAATTGTTAAGCATTTAAGCGACATAAAAAATTTTTTTTATGTGCTTGCATATCAAGAAAGTAGCGGTAGGCTAAAAGTTAGAATTTTATATTCTAGGACTTTTTCCTGACCAGCGTTGTGAATGTGTTTAGTTATTATTTAGCTATTTTAGTTAGTTATTTAGTTATTTAAAACTAAAAAAATGTTAATTTAATATAGTGCGACACGTAAAAACAGAAATAATGCGGAATGGAGTAAAGCTGTCGGAGAGTATGCAAAATATTATCCTTAATCTGCGCAATGAAGGCAAAAGCATTCGCGAAATAGCCAATATTGTAGAAATTGGGAAGAATACGGTTCAAAAATTTTTAAAAAACCCGGAAGCATACAATAAAACAATTAAAAGGGCCCCGACCTTGCACAGTGTCAGAACGGATCAAACGACAAATAAAGAATTTGGCTGTAAATACAGCGACTAGTTCACGGGATATAAAGGCTAAAAAATGTCTCTTAAGATGTATGTTTTGTATCAACACGAATGAATTCTCAGATGTACATAATCCTTATGGATACCGTTTAGCGAAACATACTGGGAGGAAAAGTTGATTTTTCAACAGGATAACGCTGCAATCCACGTATCCAAAGATTTTTCGTGGAAAGGACCTGTAAACTAAAATATGTTCATATGTTTTCAGTGCATTAAATAAAATAAAAAACGTAAAAAAATTAAAAGCCATTAAAGGTTTTGTCTTAAAAAAAATAAGTGTCCCAATACTTATTTTGACCAGGTAGATCAGGTCTTTTCTTTTTGGCGAATTGAATCCACTTGACATTAAGCAATCGGTTTTAGCTGCTTAAGAAATTCAGATTTTCGTCAAACCTAATCTAGTTATCTTTGAAATGGTTGTCACCTTCCATAAAACATTGTTAAGTTTAAATGCTAAATGCAAACGTTTACACGAAAACCGACTCGGAATTCGGAACAGCGCCGAAATTTAAAAATTTATCCACCCAAAGAGACGTTAAAGCTAGGTACACACGATGCAAACAATTTGCAGCAAGTTGATTGCTGCAATCAAATTTGCACGTATAAACACGAGTGCAACCATTTTGCTGCAAACAAAGAACTTGCAAAATTTTTTTGCAGCAATATTTTTTGCTTGTTGTCTGTATTCATTATTTTAACGTTATCTTGGTTGCGTCAGTTGCTTGCTTGTTTGCATGTGCTGTTTGCTTTCAGTCGCAATATTGCAGCAAGCAAAGCAACATGTGGAATCGCGAGAAAACGATAAAATTAATTGAATTGTACGAGAATTATTCTGTTTTATGGGATGTCTCGTCAGCAGACTATAAAAATAAGCATAAAAAGCAAAATGCTTATCGCGAAATTGCTGAAAAATTAGACAAAAGTGATGATGAAATAAAAACAAAAATTCATCATTTGCGCACTCAATTTTTGCAAGAGGTGCGCAGAGTGAAGCAAAAAAAGAGTGGCCAGGGTACATCGGACAACTATACCAGCAAATGGGAGTTTTTCGATGCGCTTAAATTTATTAAAAATGATGACGTACCAGGTACATCCAAAGCAAAAAAAAAGAAAACGTGACGAGATAGAATTTAAGGACGAAGATCTGCTTATTAAAAAGGCAAGCGCTTTACTCGATAAGCCAGCGAATGACCATCAGGTGTTCGGTGATTTCGTTGCATCTGAGCTCAGATTGTTGAAATCACACCAAAATAGACTTTTGCTTCGCAGAAAAATTCAAAGAGCTATTTTGGAAGTATCGGAAATTGATAGCGAGGGCACTTTTACTTGTTCCACACCTAATATCGTGTACTCGTCTACCAATTCTCCAGTTTTTGCCTTTTCAGATGGTAAAAAGTAAATGCAAATATAATTTACATACTTACTTTAAGATATTCCCTTTTCAGGCATACATATACAGATTGACAAGACTACGGCACAATGCTTGCAACCGTACTCACAGGAATGCAAAAAAGAAACATCAGAGAATGACATGAATCACCTGTAAAAAATTTAATTAGATCAATAAACATATTAATTAAAAGTTCATAAAAATGTTAATTATATTCAATACATACCCGTGGGTAAAAAACGCAATGTCAGGGCTAATCGCTCATTTGGTGGAATCGCAGGACGCATTACAGTGTCTTGTTTAGTTATGTAGTTTTTTACTTTTTCTAATAAAAAGTTGAAATCACTGACTGACATGCGAAAAAAATTGTAATAGTTTGTTTCATCGACATTTTGTAGCTCTTTAAAAGGTTCTGATTTTTTTAACACTAACGACATGGCGTTTTAACGTTAGCCGCCACGGACCATAAGAGAAACGTTGAATGAAATGTCGTCAGACAAATAACCCAGTCATTTGTTAAGTTCTCTGGTTGCAAAAAGGCCGGTGATGCAGACAGTAGAACGTTGCCTTAGAACGTGAAGCTAGTGAATTCCCACCGCAAGCGAAGAATTTTTGTTTTGTATTTCCTGATATTTTTAGCAAAGAGTTAATTTCTTAACTATGCACTTTGGTCCCCCGCCGATTGTACACAGCAGCACTGTACTAAGCTGTATGTAATCATCCAAACCACTTCCATCAGAACAGCATTCATGTTTTTAAGGCGATTCAATGAGAAGAAGCGAGAACACGGATCTTGAATGATTAAAATGCCATACCCAATCTAATTCGTTTGTGTAAATCTTGAAGATTAAAATGCCACAATCTAATTCGTTTGTGTAAATCTATCACAAAATTTTTTTCTCAATAATACTCAATTCCATAATATGTCAAAATTTAATAACTATCGGGCCTACTTTGTAATAATTTTTTTAAGCTCGTAAAAAGTAGCAACCGTTCCTCACCGGCTGTTTTTTGGCTACAAACGTTCATTTTCCAAAACTTCTTCAATTTCCCTATCACTTGGGATTTGTTTCAAGAATCTGTCAGATCGAGTGCACGATATAAGGCATTTTAAATGCTTATCAAAAAACATTTTTTCAACTTTTTTTTCATAACTGTTATTTTCGGCCGCCTGATTAGGCTTCATTTTGTATCTGGATAGGTTCTTGCTGAACCATGGATAATGTATTTTGAATAAAATATCATAATATTGAAAATTTTTTAATCCCGAATTTTTGGATCCAATTTCTGAATGCTATTCTCACCAAACTTTTTTTGTTTTTACTCCCTTGCCACTTAAAACCAAGTTAAGAACTATTTTAGCACAATTTTAGGCAAAAATTTCGGAACAAAATGGTTCTTTCTTGGTTTTTGGTGTTCCCTTTGAGTAATCAATCGATAAATAAGCCAAAAATTAAGACAGAAAAATTTGAAAAATTTGAGTTTTTCCGAAACTCAAAATTCCAAAGCCAAGAATAAACTTTAGCAAGTCTTTCTTGAAGAGAGTGCCTGGTTTTTCATTAGGCGATCTTAAGACGCCTTCTAAGGAGTAGTTTAAAATTGTTTATCAACTAAATATCACATCAATATCACGTTTTAACAATTAATTACAAATGTAACCCACACTTTACACAATTATTTCATCACCAAAAGACAAAAACATTTCAAAAACATTATCAATAATTTATGAATTTCTAGCCCAGACCTGCCTAATTGCATTTGATCGTGATCAAGATCATGTCTTACAATCCAATGGGCGCCTCGCTGACGTCACAGGCCCCTCCAACGAGGCAAACGCGCGCCAAAAACACTGAAAGGCTCTAACATTTGCCACCACGCAGACTCTGCGACTCTCCGCTGCGACGGAGTTGTTGTTACTCACCCACTCTCTCTCTCACTCTCTTTCTCTCCATCTCTCTCGCTCCTTTCTCTCTGACTCTCTTGCAGCCATATTTATGATGTAAACAAACCATTAAACGGGAAAATTACGAGCGCAGTCGCAGTCCGCGGCCATCATGGTAGGCAGCGACGTTGACAGCGCTGCTGGCTGAGCAGTAAGCAGAGCATGGCTTTTGCTTTATGGCTGCCGAGAATGGTTTATTGCTCGCACACACACACACACACACAGACACCCCCAGGTCAACTGAGTCGGCGCCGACTCTCTGAGAGAGCCTGTTTCTGTGTCAAGCATCTGCTGCTGTTGTTGTTATTGTTTTTGTCAGACTCCGCCCCTTTCAGTGCTCCGTAACGTCACGAATTCAGTTTATCTACTCGAGTCCTGTAGGACTTTCGACTCATTTGGCCAAGCTAAACATTCACCAGCACTGAGCTAACGAGAAACCTGTTAGAGGAGAAGGAACTGGTTCTGGGACCGTACAAATTTACGACTACACGTGGCTTTCATTGAGAAAACAGATTCTCCGTTTTTGTTTATGGGCGTTTCCTTTGCCACATTCGGAGCAATTTACGACCAGTTTTGAGTGCGAGTGGAATGGCAGGCAGGCTTCCTTCCATGTTTGAGTCGAGTGCTTTTCAATGTTGCATTTGAACTTGAAAATTACTTTATTAATCATTTAGGAATAAGCGCGTCTATTAGAGCACATTTATCATTTCACCAACGAAATGAGAAATGGTTCGAGTGGAGGTATTTTTTTTTTTTTCTAGTTAAATTAAAATTTCAAGTGGTTGTAGATTTCAAAAATTAATATATTTGCTTCTAGTGACAGTTGACTGGGGCAATTACAATTGTTTTAATTAAATTTGAAACAATAAGGGGCTTAGGTGGTAAATAACAAGAAACTAAAGTGTATATTCAGCCGCAATTCATCAAAAAGTTATTGAGATTTCAGGACTAAATTAGGTCAGAAATACAAGAGCTTAGTACTTAAGTTAAGTTTCCCGAAATACTTGATCTAAGACTGATTAGGATAAAGTAAGTACATTTCGAATTCAAATCTGTTTGATTTGATGAAATCAAGACCGCTTACCTTAAAATCAGGGATGCGAACCGATCGGAAACAAGGACTAGTTCGGTTCATTGGCACCACAGATTCGGTTTATTACATGATTTTTAAAACCAACTGAGCCACAGTTTTACTTCGGTTCAGTCTTAATGTATTACATATTTAATAAAGACCTCTTAATAAAGACCAAATCTACGTGGAAAGGAATTTTTCAGAACTTTCGAAGGTAAGGCAGTCCGAAGAATGCCAAAAACGCAATTGATGTTCTTGGATAGGCTGGAACTTTGTCGTATCTCAGCCCATAAAGCCCGCCTGTTTCGTGAATCTGCTCGGAAAATTATTTTTCGGACTTTTGAAGTTAAGGCAAGCTTAAAAAATGCCAAAAACATCAGTTTTCTGTTACAGGATCTAGGACCTAGTGCGGTTTCCGAATCGGTTACGAAGCGCTCGCCACCAAGGGTCCTATAGTGCGGTTTCCGAATCGGCTTTGGTCATATCCGGATGCGCGGATTCCGAATTGGAGTCCGTGTTTGGACTAGATTCCCGGCTGAATAGCAGCGTCGCTTACCCGGTCCGACTCCCACCGTACGGTTTACGAATCGACGGTGGGTGAGCTACAGGTTGTGCGGTTTACGTATCGGCTTCCTGGCCTCGTCCAGCAAGATTGATGCACTGTATCCGGTAGGGTAGGGAACAGCCACAGCAGAAGCTTCTACGCTCGTTCAAGCAAGGCTTGCAACAACTCCCGGTCCCCTGACCTATCCTCCAAGAGCAAAGCACTGCTTCCGGCAAACCCCAGCACCAAGAAGAAATGGTAATAAATAAGAATATAACGGGTGACAACTAAAAATCTGCACAAACTTTGAGAGAGCGCGCCCTTAGCTGAGCTCTACATAAAAGCTTTCGGGATGACATTTCTTTCATTTCTTACGAAATGGACGCTGACAAAGGACTAGTGTTTACAGTAAACCATTTTACCCAAGAGGGCAAGTCCAAACGCACTATCTATATATTTATACGCTTAGATTTTTTCATACGCATAGTAAAACAAATTCAATTAATCCAAAATTTATAACATATGTTCGTATGAGTACATAAGGGGTTAGGTGGGTTTCAAAATTTCAAAAAATTTTTTTTTTTTTTTTTTTTTTGCTTATCTTATAATTCAATATGCTTAGAATATTCTCTCAAAGTTTTAAAACGATCTGAGTAATATTCTAAGAGATATAGCCTTCGGATGTTCCACCCATCAGGCTATGTCAGCGTGAATGTAATTCTTTAATCGCGTTTTACTCGAAACTACGTTTTTGAATTCGGTAGTCACGATTTCTCGAAAACTCATGAACCGATTTCTTTCAAAATTTGCTCACTTCTTTAAAATAACATTATCTCGTGCTTGAACGAAGGATTTTGTTTTGTTCTATTTTAAGTGATTTTTCAAGGCCATGAAGGGTGCAAATTTTACTCAAAAAGAGGGTTTTTTGTTCTCAACGCCGCCAAAAATGATTTTTTTTTATTTTTCCTTCGTCCAAGCACGAGTTTTAAGCATCTACTAACAGAAAATTTTTGGTTTTTGCATTTCAGATGAATCTGTCATGAGTTATCCTGACTACGCCGAGGGTACTTTTTTTTGGGGGTCACAGGAGACGACGTGTCCACGCCTTAATTTTTAATATTTTTCAATGAAAATTTCACAATTTACTTATAAAATATATACCTTTTATATGGTAAATTGATGGAATGAAATATTTTGTTGGTTAAATAAAAAAAAATTCGTAAAAATGTACCTGTTTTGAGCCTTTGAAACCCACCTAACCCCTTAACTCCTGCCATTGCAAAAAAAAAAAATTAATTGCAATTATTTATTGTCTTATAACGAATTAAAAGATGTACCAATACAAACACACTTCACACAGATTTCTGAGCAGACCAACGCATTGTTTTTGTTTCAACAGGCCAACACTCTCTGAGAGCTGTGCTCAGTTGTAATTTGACATTAGTAAACAGAGAGAGTGGCTCTCAGTACGCTCTCCCGGTGAAGAGACGATCAACGGGGGAAAAAAGCTTCAACGCATATTTTGTTTTGGTTTTAAGCAAATTTACAGTCTAACTGAAATCCAATTGACAAGAAATTTTTGTGCGAGGCAAGTGCTGCTAATAAAAAATATTTAATATTGTTAAAAAATGTGTTATATTGCTAATCCTATTGATATGTTCTTCTTCCTTTCTAGCATAGTAATGTTAAAATGAGAATTAAGAGCAAAAAAAATTGTATTGCTATTATTTATTGTTTTATAGCGAATTAAAGATACGGTGACATGCAGATGGCATTAAATTCAATTGACTAAACAAAATTGTGCGAAAATAATCGGTATTGTTTGGGAAACTCGATGAGATACAGGAAAGGTACATTATAAGGAAACATACAATTTGATGGTAAATTCACTAATCAAATTTAAGTACTCCGAGCACAATTGGAGAATGTGCTGTGATCTTGAGATCGAATCGAAAATACATCGAATCAATGGAATTATTGTCTGTGGTAGGGTCAGGCACTATCACAGCGCTACAAAGTCCATTCAAAAAAATGTATATATTTTGTATCTTCATACTTTCTTTGGCAGCGTTTGATAAAGTACCAAGGAATCTCCTTTGGTATAAGCTGCATAAAATGGGAGTCTCTTCAAAATTTGTCAACTTCTTGGAAAGAGTATACGGTCAAACGAAAGCGGCGGTTTGGACGGGTGACCTGTTGTCGAGCTATTTTGAGACCAAAGTTGGAGTACGACAAGGATGTATACTTTCCCCCTGTTGTTTGCGCTTTATCTAGAAGATCTGCCGATAGTCTGCAAGGAGGCATTTGTGTGGGAGATTAAACATTCTCCTTTATGCGGATGACATCGTCATCCTGGCCGATAAGGTAGATGTGCTGCAAAATATGATTGACAAATTGGAGAAATATTGCGACAAATGGGGAATGGAAGTCAACCTAGTGAAGTCTGAGATAATGGTCTTTAGAAAGGGTGGCAGACTGGCCGCGGCAGAAAAATGGACCTATAAAGAAGATGCTATAAAAATTGCCACAGAATATAAGTATCTTGGAGTAACCTTCACGCCCACCCTCACTTTTAAAGAGCATGTAGTTAGAAGAAACGCGAGGCGAAATCCAGCATCAACTACATATGGAACTCCTTCTTGGCAAAGCCAAATGTAAGCATAAGAGCTAAATGGAAGCTGTTCAACGCTGTATGCAGAGCAGTTCAGTCTTATGCCGCACAGGTATGGGGATACAGCTATTTTGAAGTGGTGGATAATCTGCAGACATTTTTCTTGAAGAAAATCCTAAGGCTACCTCCGAATGCCCCCGGGTACGCCCTAGCCTTGGAGACGTGCGTGGATGATGCGCACTACTATACCTTAGATTTACACCTTGGGTACGTAGGGAAAACACTATTTTTCTATGGCGAGACTCGACTGCCGCACATCCTTACATCCGAAATTATAAGAAGAAACGTTTTTTGGGTACAAGAGCTGGATAAGATATGCGCTCCTCTCGCTATCAACTGGAAAGAAAGTCTACGATCGGTGGAAGAATGGAATACGATGAGAATCACGATTGTGGAAGCCCTTAGACAAAAGGCGCATGCGGAACGGGTGACGAGGAAAGTGTCCAGCCAAACAAGGATCTACAGATACCTCGACCATACAGCTGCCCTAAAACTGCAACACCTGGCAACCAGCAACATCTCATGGGTGATGAAAGCGCGGCTTGATCTGATTACGTTGTCATCAAATACGTACAACAGATCGGTGCACATGCCTTGTCCACTTTGTAACACCGGAGAAAATGAGGATATGGCTCACTTTTGGGAAGATGTCCTAGCCTTAAAGACCACAGATGGGCGACCCTGGGTAAGCCATATTTTTGCAAATCAGGAACTACATGACATCCTAGACGATAGACTCAACAATTACTGGGAGGGACTGGTACTCTTCATAAAAAAGCTTTGCTTTATAGAAAAGATATTTTGGAAATTCTATAGGGTACAGCTATAACAACGAGAAAATAAAAAACAACAGTAAATCGCAAGCGCATTAGTCAAAGCCCGTACTGCTGAACGGTCTGATATCTTGGGACGACCAGGGAAGTCAGGCGTAGTAAGCGGGTGCGGGGTGAGGCAAAATGTGCTTTGCCGTCGGACGGTTCGTGCAACCAAGTCGGTTACTTTAGTTTTTATTTTTATACACATATGTATGTAACATTTAAGTTGTTCAAAATGAGACTGTTTCATCTTACACTAAACATTATTTGAGTTTGTAATCATTCATTGAATAAAGAATTATTATTATTATTACTTTCTTTGGAGCCATCCAAAAGGAACATTTCCAAGGCTCTCGGCTTCAAAATGAACACTTTACCAAAACCTTAACAAAAGATCAAGGAAAGAAAGAAACGATGTTAAAAGCTTTCTGGGTAGTATAAAAAATACCAAACTATGCCAAGTTAGTTAACCAAATGTTGGCTGACTGTTCAAAATTGGAATATATGTTCATCAGGTTTTCCAGGGTTTCAAACCGATTCAGATACAATTATTTTTGGTCCAAAAACTATGCAAATTGAAAACTTTTTTGACATATTATTTTAGACTTAAAAGTGCACTTCGTTTAATGTTAAGTGTTTATTTGTTCGATGGTCGAATTTCGACCACAGGGCGAGCGTAGTTTATAGTATTTTGCATCGTAAAATAATAAAAAGAGAAGTTGGAAGTAATCGGAAAGCAAACAGTACGACCGGCGAAACTGTCAGAAAGCTTACCCAACTTTTTAACAAAATAAGTCAACTAAATGCTGCCAGTAAATTTTATTACAGCCAACAACACATCAGTAAAGTACTACAAAAAAGAATAATATTATTGCCAGACGTAAGCAAAGAGCACCAAGTTACACACCTGACCAAATACAAATTGTCAAATCTCAATGTCGGTGGATGTGCAACCAATATCGTGGCAAACTCCTTTTGTTCCATAGGAACGGAACACAACAATCTTGCCGCAGTGTCGTACAATTGAAGAAAGATTTTTCAAACCCATTCAGTTGAGCGGCACTGTAAGTCAATTTAGTACTTAATCCATAGGGGTAATATTTTGATCATTTACTTATATTTAAATGCAATAGTGAACCATCTACGACGATTAGCTAATTAACCTTATGCCCTTTTACCTAACTCCGTCTAGCATGAACCATTTCTTGTGCTCTGTGCTTAAAAGATTCCCTTTTAGCTTGGGCGGGAGCTCTTAGACTGGATTTACACGGTGAAGCAAACTGCATGAAGTCTTTAAAAAACATTTCGTTCATAGGAAAGAGTTAAAGTGGCGTCGCTTGCCGTCCTTCCTACAAGAAAGAACTTTTAAAAATCTTCAAGAAGATTGCATTCCGTGTAAACCCAGTCTTACTCTGCTCTCGTAGGTGAACCCGATTATCTTAAGTGAAATAATGAAAAAGTCTTAGAATTGTCTAACCCCACTGCACTGAAACTGATTCAATGTCAGTTAAAGAATCACAACTTATACAATATCTTTATTCCCCTCACTGACCCTCAAGGAATCCAACATATGCAAATAGCCGGCAAAATTTGAATTACCCATGCAAAGCACGAGAGATTCAACGAATTAAAAGACAATATCATCAATTATGTTATGGCAAATTCTTGTATGTACCTTACACAACTGGGGGATGGCCGAGAATGCCTTTTGTTGTGCAGAATTCCATTGACCAGCCGCCCTGCAATGGTCGGGGCAATGCAACGGAATCGTGTCTGGCATAACCACCAGGGCGAGATCGCCAGTGCGTAAGACGGGTTGCATAAATAAAGAAGCGGACATGGAATGGATCGGATTGAACAATGCGGCGTTGGACCGTGAGTTATGGGTTGTCACCTGTCTGTCGCAGCTGTCAAATTGAAAGTGGATTGAACTTCGATGGTTGATAAGAATATCAATTAATGTCGCCCGCCGAACCGATCAATTCGCTTTTCTAGTAGCTAAAGTGCAAGTAAGTTGTGGCCAGATCAAAGAAAAAGAAGCCTGAAAGCAGTTTCAGATCCGGAATGGATCTTTGTTTTTTAATGAAAATTAATTGCGCCACCAAAGTCGTGTGTTTCGGTCGCATTTAATTGCATTTTTACACACTCGGACGCCAAGTCGCACCTTTCTTGGTTAATTTATCAAAATGTGGGGAATGTTGCCCACATACACGCACTCACACAGACATGCGGGAACAAGAACATGATTAATTTCTGACAAATGTGCGAGATGTGACACACCTTGGACCACAAGATGGCCGGCTTGGAGCTGAAGCTGGGACCTGGTTGGTTTCTACGAACCTTTTTGGTTTTTTTTTTGTTTTGTTGTTGGAGTCAAGAAACCTTGCCCTGTGGCATCAGGTTGCACCAGAGACTGGACTGCACACGCGCTCCAAAATGATCGATGTCCACAGCTGGCGGCACTCGGAGTCGTCTCGTTGTCCCTGTGTGGCTTTCGCTTTTGAGGTCCCTGGATAGAGGTAGGCTTAAGCCTGGCCCTCGGGTTGAAGTTCTTCATATATCATTTCCTTATCAACTAGACACGTTTTGCACTAATTCGTGCACCGAGAAAAATAATTTACGCTTAAATCCCAAAAACAATTTTAAAATGCAGCGAATTTCTTATTAGGATCAAATCAAGACTACCCGATATTGGTTTAAGCTCGACATTCGTACTTGATTTGATCTTGAAATTACTTTGGTGCAAGTTTGTACGAAATTAAATTGAACCTGATATTCGAACTGCTCTCAATCCGAAAAGGAAATGCTTCAAAAATGACCGAGATTGAATTAAGCTCGATGTTCAAACTTAAAGTTACGCCAAACATAAGCTACCCACAAGACCACTATGTGGCTTTAGATTTTAGCTGCCTCCTCAAGCGATAATTGCTATGACTGTATGGGAATTTCAAACACTAAGTTGATAGAAGTCTTTGCGAAGACAGAAAAAAAAGGATATTAAAAAATATCCATTTGATGATTTTCGTATCCAATTGAAATGGATATGTCTTAATTATCATTTAATCATCCAACGGAGCTGAAAATCGTACAAAGGATGACCATTTTTCATATCCTTAGGACAATTTTCAGCTACGTTGGAAGATTAAAAGGATAGTAAAGAAGATTAAAAGGATATTTAAGATGATGTCAGAAAATAAATAAAGCGCAGCCCATTATTTTAACGTCAAAAATGGAGGGAAAAAGCAGGAGCGCAAAAGGAAGCGTACGGAAAGTTTTAACCGCGAGGACAAAACTGCTCTACTAAAGCCGACCTTGTCGGTGGGATAACACAGACAAAAAACACTTTGACCACATAATAGTAAAGAGTTCGTGGGAAAGCGTTGGCGCGAAAAAAAAGGAAGGTAGTTTATTGTATTGGACTTAATCGCATTAATTATTAAATGCCTTTTAGCGATTGACTGCAAAAGCGCTTGGCATTCCCTCAAAGATAGTCTGAGTTAGACTGAGTTACCAGGTGCGGGTGGACTCCAGCTGGAGCAGCCACAGCTAAGGGATAATGTCGATTGGAAATTTGCTCAGCACATGGGGTTTCTCCCCGATATGTCTTCGGAGAGACAGTGAGTCATATTCAGTCATAATGTTTTCAGATTGCATATAAAATGTTCTTACTTTCAGCAACTTCGCGATTTCTGCAGAGAGCTTCATGTAGCCCTGGAGAATGCTCAAGTCCGGTTATTTCGCTATACAAAGGGGCTATCTTTTCGTTGATAGCAGCTCTTTCTTCATGGAGAATGACTTGTATTCATGCACATCTGCTGCAAACCTGATTATTACATTTTTAACCACAGAGGTTCATTAATTACGTATATCTACCAGAGATCTGCACGAGTGCACCGCAACTGCAAAAGCACTGCATCAGTACTTGATATTTTCGCACTCGGATATCCCGACTACTCCAACAAAATGTATACAGTAGTATTTCTACTCGCGGCATATTTGCGTGTCGCACTTAAGTGCCGAAAACACTCGCGCCACTCGCGTAGCGTATAGGAAATACTCATACAAACAGCGAACCATAAAATTTTAGTGTTAAGATATCCACCAACAATTCAAGCAACGCATTTTTTATCTATCGCTTTCTCACTTAAGGATTTTTTTACTCATGCTTGTCTCTTGTGGAATTTTTTTTACTGGTGAACTTGTTTGTCTGCTCTCTGATTTGTCGTCAAAATCATCCCTGCTTTGATGTCGACGTCAGCAGAACCGAATTCTGTGAGTATTGTTTTTACAATTTCATATTTTGAGTGGAAAATCATACCTAAGACGCATTTACAACAAGTATACTCGAGTCAAGAAAACAGGCGTTCTTGCAGATCTCTGATATCTACAGAAGCATTTAAAGAAGTCCCAGCAGAGATCTGCAGTTGTTGGGCATCATTGGCTTAACGAATTGCTGAATAAGTTGCCACCTAGCGTTAACGGAGATTGAAATAACCAATCTGCTGTATGGGAAGGTGAAACACATGAACAAAATGAAAGTAATTAAATAAATTAAGCAAAAATCGAAAAACGGCAAATACGTCGAAAAGAACAAAACGACGTAGGATTGCGGACATATCCAAAACAGATGTCTCTGCAGCTTCCTTGCTTCGATCGTGCAGCTTGCCTTCAGGGCCAAAGCAATGCCAAGCGAATATTGAAGAAGTTCTATCACTTTTTGTAGAGACAAATTTGCCAAAACACCAATATTTGCTCATTCGTAAATTTATTAACTCAATAGTATCATTTGATGTATTGCCAAGTTACGAGCAGGCGTTGAATGCAAAAAAACGTAGCTACCCAGATGAAATCATCCTTACTGAAGTAAAAGCTGAAATTCAACTACAAAGCTTGTTAAACCATACGGCTTCCCGGATTTTAAAACTTCAAACTGAAGTTATTCAGAACATTACGGACGATTTGGTGAAAAACTTAATTTTGATAGGAAAATGGGGATTTGATGGTAGTACCGGACATTCTGAATACAAACAGAAAGCGCTTAACAATAATTTGGACGACTCTTCTCTTTTTGTTACGTCATACGTACCATTGCAGCTGATAACCATTTCAAGTGATCCTAAAGGCCACCAAATAATTTGGAAAAATCCCCGACCTTCATCTACACGCTTCTGCAGACCGATAAGGTTCCAATTTCAAAAAGAAACGGCTCAATCGGCTTTAAAGTTTAAACGAAGAAAGGCATTTCAAGGAACAAATTGATGAGTTAAAGCAGACTGTATGTGATGTCGGCAATAAAAGGATCGAAGTTAAACACAGCTTGCAGCTGACCATGGTAGATGGGGAAATATGTAATGCCCTTACCGACACATCTGCAGCCAAATGTTACATTTGTCAAGCGAAGCCAACGGATATGAATGTTTTAGAAAAGTGCTTCCAAAACAATGTTAAGAAGAACAGCTTTGAGTTTGTCACCATTACACTGTTATATTCAATTCTTCGAATATTTTTTGCACATTGCGTACAGATTGCAGAAGGAAAACAATCTGTTTGTTTAAGAAAAAAAAGGATCCAAGAAGACTTCAAGGCAAAAATGGGGTTAATAGTGGACAAACCGAGAAGTGGAGGAAGCGGGAATTCTAATGATGGAAATACTGCGAGAACATTTTTCAAGAATTCGGAATTATCAGCTAAAATAACTGGCTTATATGAAAGCCTTATAATACGATGTTAAACATTGCTCCAAGCTATGGCATCAGGGTACAGGGTTAATGCTGACAAGTTCCGAATATATGCTCTTGACACTGCCAAAAAGTTCCTAGATTTGTATGATTGGTACTACTTTCCGCCCTCAGTGCACAAAGTTTTAGTCCATGGTGCAGATGTGATTAATTTTGCGCTTGTTTCAATTGGAGAATTATCGGAAGAAGCTGCAGAATCGCGCAACAAAGATATACAACTATTTAGAAAGCAGCATACTAGGAAAACATCTCGAATTGCAACAAACACGGATTTAATGAACAGACTACTTTTATCTTCCGATCCTTTTATTACGGGACTAAGGAAATTGCCATGCAAATACAATTCAAATTTAATGAAGTCTGCATTAGATTTGTTAGAAGAATCTGATTAATTATTATTTCTTCTTTTTTTTTATTTAGTGAATCTGATTAATTATTATTTCTTCTTTTTTTATTTAGTTAATGTTTTTCACACCCATTTCTTTTGTTATGCCTCCTATTTTGTTTTCATAAAAAGTTTGTTATTGTTATAATAAAGTGACCAATTTTTGAATCTGGTATTTATTTTTGTTTGCAATTGTTGCTATGGCAGCTATGTGATATTGTATCCCGATTTTGACTAAACTCGCTCGGGTTATTTAAATTCATTACTTGTGCAGAAATATAAGAAAAAGTTGTTTATACTTAATGCTTATTTCTAACCGATCGTTCCTATGGCGGCCATATGATATAGACGTACGATATGGCCAATTTTTGTATTATTTATTTAAAATATTTTTCTAGAATTTTGGTAAAAATTTCGTAACAATATAACAACTAGAAGTACTCATGGCCGCTGCTCCATACAATCCCAACACACTGTGCAGTGTGGCCGTTCCTTTATTTTGACATTTTGGCTATTATATGGCCCTACTAAAAATTTATGTGGATGCTGAATTTATAAATTGCAATTTTAACGTTAAAACTTTCCGCGGTCCTGAGAACAGGCCTTTAAATAGTCTCTCAAAATGCTCGCTTGCTTGCACGCTTGTAAGATCGCTTGCGAGAGCTCTGCGATAATAAAAATTAACTCTAATTCCTTGCTTAGCGAGCTCGTTTTTGAGCATTCTGCGATAGTCTCGCAAAATGCTCACGTGCTGGTTTGCTGGGTAGGGTCACACTCATTTGTCAACACACAATAAGGGAGAGATTTTACGGACGGGATCACCTTTTACTAATTTCATCATGGCCTAGACCAGAGGCAGGCAAGAAATTCATTCACATTTTTGCATTGGTGTGTGTCAGAGCAGCGCAAAAATTGCTCTCAATTTTAGTAGCAATGACTGCGTCAAGGCTCAAGCCGAACACTCAACACGGCGGCGCTTATACAGGTTATTCTGTGTGTGTGGAAGCAATGAGATAGGACTGTGCGGCGTGTGCCACACTGAGCCGTGAGCGTACCTTGGCTGCAACGAGGTAATGATCCGAATCCATATTGGCTCCTCGGAGCGCACGTTCGTCTAGAACACTCGATGAGTACCTTCCGTCTATCACAACGTGATCAATCTGGTTTGGCCTTGATTGATTAGGGGACTTCCAGGTCGCCTTGTGGATGTCGCGGTGTTCAAATCTGGTACAACTAACGATCATGTTTCGGCCGATCATGTTTTTGGTGGTTTCTTTGTGTAGGCTAAATCGGCCGACAGTCGGGCTAAAAACTTCTTTTCTCCCGATTTTTGCGTTAAAGTCGCCTAGCACGATCTTGATGTCGTGATCGGGGCTTCGCTCATACAGGTCTTCTAGGCGCTCATAGAAATCGTCTTTTCCGATTCGACCTTGTCTTCTATCGGGGCGTGCGCACTGGTAAGACTAATATTAAAATATTTTGCCTAAAGGTGAGTACTGAGAACGTTCGAATTTTCATTCAAGAAATTTACTAGACATTCCTTTTTCGGGTGAAGGAGGCCCAAAAGAACACGTTTCGACCGCAGAATGCACCCAAAAAAAAAAAAAGAGCCAGCTCTGGTGACAATTTTCAAAATACTTTTGTGTGTTGCTTTGTTTCTGAGTTTCAAACAACAAAATCAGACAAGGAAACATTTTTTAAGAAATTTTCTTATATGGAATTTCACAGCTAAAGGAAAATTCGAACATTCTCAGTACTCACCCTTAAGTCTGAGAGCTCAATCGGGGGTCACGATTTTCATCTAGATTTCGACTTGTAGAAAATAACAAATTTCCTCAATTTTACAACTCTACAACTCAACTGGGGTTCGTGCATTCTCCCCTATTTCTTTTCTAACTTTCTTATCTTCTTATTCATTCTCCTTTCACATTTCTACTAAATCAGCCTAGAAAAGCTCCAATCAAGCATATAAAGCTGTTAACTTCATTTCATTTTCATTCACAGTTTTATATACAAAAAATTTAATTCAAGCCTTAAAATATTCGTATAAATAAAGAATACCTGGCCATAGAAGATGTCGCCCATTGCGCCATCATTCTTTTGGTTAACCACTAAACGAGACTATAAAGATAAACCGAAAATGGAGCATATTAAAAAATACCCGCAAAGGTGGGGAGCGCAACAAGCGGGCACATACATATTGTTCTGCCTGGGATACAAAAAAAGAGTGTCCGTGTCCGAGTGTGAGTCCATGTGGGACGGTCAACCTTTTACCGCTTAATTGTACTTCGTTTTGCTGGCCAGCAATTATTTGATAAGCGCTCACATTTGAACGCAAAAACACATAAATTAACTGGCCGCAAAATAAATTCTAAAGGAACGGCACCAGCAAATGTTTAAACTACGCCAGAAAACTTGGCTGTGGGAGTTGGGGAAAAACTTGTGAGAAGAAGAAAATTTAGTTACTTGAGTTCATAAATTTAAACTGGGGTTCTGCACTTAAATTCACACAAAGAAGAATAGAGGCAAAAAAATTAGAAACATTTTAAGTATTAAAGCCATAAACTTGAAAAATTCTTAGTAAGGATACAGATGTTCATTTTTTTTCTCGAATTGATTGAGCAAATTCAGATTTTCCCCCCTAACTCCACTTGCCTCATTTACTTACGCCATTTTTGACTCAACTAAACAATTCCCCCGCCGCCACATGTTGGGCCATGGTCATTAATTGTGTGTTCCAACCACCTTATGGATCGGCTTACGCTTTGCCTGTTGCCTACCCATGAAGTTCACTTCGGTTTACCAATTAATCAAAATCGTCGCCGTGTGAGTCCTCGGAGGCCAAGGAACAAACAGCACTGGAGAAAAAAAAAACCAAAAGTAATGTCGTTAACTTAAGTGTCCAATTAATTAAATTCGCATTTAACAGCCGCCAAGCTGCGAAAAGCCATTAAGATAGTTTGTCACAAACACATGAATGCCCTCCGATTTCCCTCCCCTCACCCTCCTGCTGCTGCTGGCTCACCACATTTGCCCCAAAATGGAAACTTTGCTCCTTGAGGTTTCTTTGGTTTTTGAGCCTTGGAAACTTCATCTCTCGCTCTCTCGTCTGTTGCTTTTCAAAAAGTGGTTTTTCTTCATAAACTCGTGCTCGAGTTGTTGTGGCTGCCTCCTTTTTTGGCCATGTTCAAGTTTTATGTGCAAGTTTATAAATTTGAGCTGCCTGCTCATGTGGTTGCCGGGCTTGTTGGAGATGTCTGGCCGGGTCTCCTCTGCCCAGGCGATTTCACACTCAACTTCTTCGTAATAAGATTAATTTCGTGTGCATTTGGGCACGATCTTTCTTGGTAACGCATTCCCATTTTGAAATGCGTTAAACCAACAGCGAGCTTTGTGGTGAGCTTATATTTTCAAATGAATTAATTAATGCTAACTTTTTTTGCGGGGAAAGCAACCAAGTCGATTCACTTTGGGGAGGCAAAGAAATATAAGCTCTTTAGTCAAATTGTCTTAAAGTCAAAAAAAGGAGCCTCATCACTAAAACTCATGATTTCACTGCGAATAATCAGGGTTACAAACCTCTAACGATCCGGATGAGGTTTACTCCAAACTCGAACCCGACTTGTAATCTGCCTTCAGACTTATTTTTGGTTTGCTTGGTTTTGAACAAAGCTGCAAAACGGTCCTGAACCGCGCCCATTATAACAGGTCAGTTTTTAGGTGTATTGGACCAGGAATCGAACCCTGTAAATTAATGACCCCGAACAGAACCTCTTCTTATACTTTTATTATTTAATTAAATCATCTTCTTTCCTCCCTCTAAAGTACATGTCAGTCAAAATTTTGAAAGCATTGAAATGGTTTAGTCAAATGTCAAGTCCTTATGTATACCCTGTAGTTCAGCTGGTGTCTAGCCACTACTAAGCCTAACGACCTGATGCATCACAGAGTGTCAGTCGCGTCGTTAGCGACAGGTAATGTATCACAGCGCTAGTCTAGTACGTGAACTATAGTGTGCACCCATCACCACATTAACGACTGGTAATGCAGGGCCGTACCGATCGGTGCGTTTTCCGGACATTCCCATACAAAATTAGTTAGGCAAATACTTGGCTGGTGGTTGGTCTGGTGGTGAGTGCTCACTACGAAGAGTTTAAGAATTCGTTAATGCCGCACCGGTGCAGATAAACTACTGGGTACTTTTGACATTCAAATCTACACCAAAGAAAAAATGGAGAATTTCATACTTGGATCAAATAGTTTTAGTGTCAGAGGAGTTTGATAAGAATAAAAATTCTTGAACCAAGTATCCAAATCTTGTATAGGCTTAACAGTAAGATAGCTCGCTTTTGAACCACCACCAATTCAGTAAGGGCGTCCATATTTCAATCAAACAACAAATTAAAATCTGTTTTTTTTTTTTGTATTAATGATCAAACTATGTAGCAATGCAGCAGCAATCTTTGCCTGTCAACTGTTTTACCAACAGCTGTATCCCCATGCCAGCAATGTGATAACTGCTCCCAACTGGAACTCCCAAGCAACATGAGTGCAAAAACTGAATGTGCCCTTCGACTTAGTAGTTTGCCCACACACCCCTCTTCCATAAAAAACGATACTGTGAACGCAGACCAGGCCAGGGCAAATAGAGAAGACAGAAAAATATGTCTCTCTCTCTCTCTCTCTCTCTTACACTCAGTAATTTTTGACTTCGGCTAGCATTCGGTGTGAATCGGCGAGTGACTTCGGGACCCGGGGGCTATGGCTGGCCAGGCCTGGAGCAGACCCAACGCTATTCCCTCAAATGTGCTTTCTCTCCTCTCCCTGTTTCTTTAGCAATCTCCACTCGCCTAAAAACACCAAACTCCTAACGAATTTAGCTCCAATTCAAGAGCTAAATTCTTAAACTTTCAGGAAAAAAAGATTTTTTAAAGAGCGTTCGTACTCAAAATATTCGTTCTTCTCTTTTCTTAGTGTATGTATGTCGTTCTCCATGCAATATTACAGATTGTCGATATATCAAATATTGAGTTGTTTGTGATCAACGTTATCAACATTTTAGTTAGGGAGTCAGAACGTTTGGAAACGGCAGTGCCACTATCCAAGAGATGTTAAAGATCACCCTTAATTGCATTCGTACGCATCAGTGAGCCTGCAGGTAACATCTTTGGAATATCTATGCAATCTTGGGTCAAACTCAAGATCAAGATTCTTGGATCAAGAATTTTCATACTCAATAGTTCGATAAGAGTGAAAATTATCGATCCAAGAACGTAATTCTTGATCCAAGTATAAATGTTTGATCCCGTTTTTCTTGATCCAAGAGCTGCAATTCTTGATCCAAATCGGGTACAAAAATTCTTGTGTAACAAAAAGAAGAGGGAGTGGAATTTAGGGAGATTTTGGAGGGGGAGTGGTTGCCTGGGAATTTTGGGTGGGGGCGGTAAGGTGTTGGTACCAACCACAGCAACCCACCCCACTCCATTTATTGTGAATTATTTTTATTTTTTAATTTAATTTTTTACTTAGCTTTACTGCGATTTAAACTCGGGACATCGAAAGACTGTACCACCATTTAGACAACAGCTCCACATCTAGGATGCCTTGAGCATCGTCCAAATTTATGTTATAAACTGACAGAGAGCGCTCTTCACTCGATTGTTTCCCCACACACCCCTCTCCCAAAAAAAACGATGCAGTGAGAGCGGGTTCATCGCAATTCTCTCAAATGTGCTTGCTCTCCTCTCAGTTACTTTTCCTCACCATCCTCGCCTAAAAACACCAAACAGAACGAATTTAGCTCGATTTCAAGCGAGAAATTCTTAAAAACTCAAGAATAAACAAATTTTTTTCAAGAGCGCTCTTACTTAAATTATTCGATCTACTTTTTTCTGCGTATACTATTAACAGAACTTTACAGAATAGTATAAACTGTGAAACCGGCTTACTTATATGGCAAGATTAAATTTGCTACTTCACGGCAAACAAATAATATTGGTAGATTTGTAAACCATTCGATTAGTTATGAACCGAGTCCTCAGGTTCAAAGCTTTCTAGAATTGGTTTTGGAACCGAACCTTCACATTTTGGAAGGGTTCGAGCCTCCGAAACGAACCTTCTTTAGAATTTTACGTGTTTCAGTTCCAAATTTAATCCTGTCCTGCACAGAGAGAAAAAACAGGCAGGTTCATATTGATATCCGCTGGTTAAAATGAACTTTGGAATTATATTATTTTACTACATCTTTATTACAAGGCCGCTTAAGTTTCACATTTTACAACGAACGCCAGAGACTCCGATGGCGCTGCTAGCTAATTGCTTACTTCACAGAATGCGGGTTGTGTGTTCGATTCCTGGTGCTGATCAGCAATTCTTTTTATAATCGTTTGTATGAAAAAATAATTTCCTGATATTTCGAACATATTAACTTGATCTTTGTCATATCGAAGTAAAATTGATATAAAAAAATTTGGAAATGACTGTCATTTCATTTAATTTTTCTCTGTGCGTCCATATTTATAATTCAATTACGTCCCGTTCCGATCCCTAATCTAAACTGGTTATACAATTTGATCTTTATCACCCGTTGTCTTCATAATCATCTGAATTCATAGAAAAATTGAGCAAATTTCGCGATTTTTTACGTCTTGCGTCGTCTTAAAAAATTTCGGGTGTGACACATACTATGTTTATACACACCAAATTTATCATGAGTATTGCGCTATACAAGTCGCTTATCATCCCAGTCCTGCTATACTGCGCAGAAGCATGGACAATGTCATCAACGGACGAGACGGCAATTGGCGTGTTCGAGAGAAAAGTTCTTCGGAGGATTTATGGACCTCTAAACGTTGGCGACAAATTTCGCATACGAATGAATCACGAACTAAACGAGCTCTATGGGGACATTAAGCTTGTCCAGCGCATAAAACAACAGCGGCAGCGGTGGATAGGACATGTAACCCGTATGGATGATAACGCTCCAGCAAATCGGGTGTACAGTCGGCATGCGAACGAGTTAGGAGGCAAGTTCGGGCCGGGTCGATCGAAGCGGAGATGGCGCGACCAGGAGGTGGGATGTCGCTCGGGACAGAGGAGAGCGGTGGGCATTAGTGGCAGCGGCCGAGACCGTAAAACGGTTGTGATGATTTTATTACCATCAAATGGCCAAATTGGAAGAAGATTTACCGCATTAACTATCTCAACGTTGATGTTAAAGACCTTTCCCCTCCATTTTTTTTTTTGGAAATAACCAGAATATGGTGCTGGTGGTATTTCTTTGATTCCAGAGAGCGCAATGAGCATACTTGTGGCTTCGGCGGTGTGAGCTGGCTCGTTATTAACGATGATGTAAAAAAAACGCGCCGCAATTCTTCTTCCTTTCGGTTTTCCAACAAAATTTTTGGCAAGCAGTCTTCGGTATACCATATAGAAGTTACGGTCTTACCCTTTTCCAGGGGAAAAGCAGCTACAATTTTTGATCCGGTGAAGTAAAGTGATATCATCACTTTTGTTGCTGACTTTTGTTGCTTAGCTTTTATGGGTGGGTTTTCTCCAGTTGGGCTCCATACCATGGACTGTTTGGTTTTCGGATCGTAATTATAGAACTACGACTTTATTTAGGTTGCTAGACTGCCTGTTTTTTTTAAATTTTTTTAGGAAATATTGGGCAAAGTGCACTTGATGCTCTTTTTGAGTGGTTTTTGAAAAATGCTTGGAACCCATCTCGCAGACTTCTTCGTTTAGAGCAGGTCATGATGCAATATTCGAGATATCAATCATTTTCAGTGCTGCTCGAGGGTCTTCGTCTAGTTTAGCTTTAACTCTGGCTACATTTATCTTGTCGCTCGAAGATTTTGGTCTACCTTCTCGCGACTCGTCCTCTACAGAAAAATGTCCCGTGTGGAACCTTTTGAACCACTTTGAAAAAGTTTTTAGAGATGGTCCAATAGGCCCATTCGCAATTTGGCATTCATTGAATATTTGTACTGGCTTTCATTTACGACGAAAACCGTAGAAAACCGTGGAATTCTATCTGAGTCACCCTCAGCTATTTTGCGGTTTCTCGTCTCCATTTTAACCGATCTTGGTGAACATTTTTAGCCAAGTCCCGCAAAACAATTACTAAGGATCTGCTATTTTTGGATTTTTAAAAAACAATTAAGAAGTCACCAACTTACCGAACTTTTGTTAGTCCCCACGTATGTGCCAGTTATCTGGCAGGTCTTTTCAGACAAGTAAAATACATGAGAATATTGACAGATTTCTCTGACCATATATGGCACCAGTCAACTGGCACTACACTGGCAGGTGATTACACGTGTATGGCAGCAACTGGCTCATATTAATATGGCAACCTGCCAGAAGTCTGAACGCACCCTAAGATAGTAAGATAAACATCAATCGATTATGCATTGGCGGATCAGTTTTGTGTTACGTTTGAGCAATTTGCAGAGCTGCAACTTCTGTCACCAAATCAGAGTACTTTAATATTCATATTTTACTCTAGTTGAATTGCTATTTAGCATCGGCTTGGTATTGCTTGGACCACTTGAACGTACAAGTAAATCTACATCAAATTGTGCCATCTTCAAAATAAAAACGCACTTAAAATTTCTGAATAAGGCAAATAACACTCTTTCCTATTCAATCCACCACATTCATCTTTGTCCCATAATCTCGGATTCTTTGACACTCTCGCCATGTTAGGGCATCCACAACAAAAGTAACCAAGTTTCATTGGGATTTTCATAAAAGGATTTTACCTTTTTTTTTTACATTTCAAGCAAAACAAATTAGAGATTTAAACGAGTAATTTATGACCAAAAATGGTTGATCTATGTGTGGTATTAGGGGTTTGTTTCTAATGGGGGAGGGGCAAGGCATAGATAGAGACAGACAGACAACTAGAAAATTTTATTTTGTACAAATCAGCGCCATGACCAACAGTCGCCAAGACGCCATTTATCTTCTGCTTTATACTGCATCAAAAGAAGAAAAAAAAACCCAAAGAAAAACAAAACCGAAAATCTTTTGCTGCAAACCGGCAAAATAAATCAGCGCACTCGCAAACCAGCGCAGCGCTGATATGTCAAGTGTATTTTTGGACCTCGACACAACTCTTTCTTCGGGATTTCTTTTCCGTTTTGAACATGGTAAAGATTTATGACACTTAAGTTGGCAGTCACTGACTTATCTTATCGAAATTATTTGGCATCGTCCCGGTGTAATGAATACTTGTGGTCCTCAACCAATTTCCATTAAACGGTGTCGATGGGTACCTGCAGTAACAAATAGAAAGGAAAAGTGACTCAGGAGAAAGGACATTTTAAGGCGGCGGTCAAGGTCAGGTGAAAACTGTTCATTGTCATTAAGCATTAACGCTTCCAAGGACAAATTTTAAATATTCAAGACAAAAGTATGCAATAATATCTTAAATTTCCACCTGCTTATTTTTATTTCTATGCTTTGGGCCATTTCCAATGTGATAAGGGCGAATGGTAGTCCATTTTGTACATACACATCCCCCTCATAGGTGAAAAGGGCTAAAAGCGAACCAAGGATTGGTATTGGTGTGTGGCGTTGGTGGAACATCCATAAGTGTCATGTTCGGGTATCCTCATTCATCCTTGGCATGCACGCACGTTTTTTGCGCCCTTTTTGTTTTATTATGTGCGCACGAATACGAATTTCTATATACCGAACCGAAAGTGAATGCGTGTGTGTGTGTGTGTGCGTGTGTGTGTGCAAAGCCAAATAAATTCCGTAGCGCTAGAAGCAAAGATTTATTATCAAATTAAATTTCTGACAGAATTTATTGCTTTATCTCTCTTGCCAAACATAGTTCTTTTGCCTTTCGGCAGCATCATCCAACATCCAACCAACCATTTTTCCATCCACCCACTCAAAGCCCTTGGATTCCTACCTCAGCTCTCCGGTAAACAAGCAGCACGAATTTCATTACGCTCACTGCTCTGTATACGGTTTTTTCTTTTTTCTTTATAAAATTTATAGAGAACAAATTTGGACAATATGCGCGCATTATTCTCGCGTGTTTTCATACATTTATTTGCTTAAAGGATGCGGGCCACACATGCAAGTGCCACATTAGCGCCTCCTCCTTCTTCCTCCCATCAAAAATGATGCATTGCCGTTTTGGGGTACTCATAATTAAGCAGCTACTGGCAGTGTCTGAGATCTTCTCGCGGCCATGGAAATATATGAAATATAACAAACATCGTTTTTGTCAAGTATTATGTGTAGTTACATACATCTGAAGAGTCGACCATTTAACAAATTCATATCAATATTCTATCCGAGTAGCCCTTCTTCCACTATTTCTCGCCTTTTAGTTCTGTAATGTACACATTGACATATACCACCTTTTGCTTTGCAATCCCAGTCCCAGAAATGGCCGATCCAGCACAGTAGAGTTGGAAAATGTTCACAAAAAATATTAAAAAGGGGAAGTACCGACTATTAAAAGCTTAAGTTTGAAGTTTGGTGCACAGGTTTTTTTTTTGTCGATTTTAATAGAGAACGCTTGTTATTGATTTGCCAAAAATAGACAAAATTGGTCATCGCTATATGATACAGGAGAACTCTGCAGTCCGGAGCAACGCAGGCTGTTAATGAGCGATACCGGGAGAAAAGGAGAGAGGAGAAGCGCCTTTTCAGAAGGAAGAAAAATGATCAGGAAAAGCGCATGAGGGAGGAAGTCGAAGTGCTGTTCGGAAGGAGTGAGACTCGAAAATTCTACCAAAAGATTAGGCAACTAACCGAAGGATTTAAGGTTAGAGGTTTAAGGTGAAATCTGGTCAGAAATCCGGAAGTGGCACTAGACAAATGGAGAAACTATTTCTCTAAACTGCTGGGAGGTGATGACGAACACAATGCCGCCTCTGGACATAGAGATAGATCCGCCGGACCATAATAAAGTCTTGTTAGCCATAAAAAGGCTAAAAAATAACAAATCTGCTGGCGCTGATGAGCTGCACTCATAAAAAAAGTCCCAAATTAACCCTTAAAATTAGAAATTCGCCTTTGAAATCCGTCCTAAGGCGACTCACCCTAAAATTTAGAAAAATAATTTCTAAATATTATGGGAAGCTTTTCTTAACCAAAGGGCTACTTTTCTTGGAACTAGAATTTCTTTCTGAATCATAGAAACTATTTTCTTAAAATAAGAAATTTTTTTTCTAATACAGAGACAATTTTTTCTTAATAATAGAAAGGTATTTTCTTAAAAGCAGAAAAAATTGTTTAAGACCACCGGTTCAAGTCCACCACCGGGTGTCCTGGTCCAGCACCGGGTCCAGGTCCACCCCAATGGCCACCTCCACCACCGGTTCGGGTCCAAATCCACCACCGGTCCAGGTCCAAGTCCACCACCGGTCCAGGTCCAAGTCCACCACCTGTTCAGGTCCACCACCGGGCCCACCCACCCGACAACATCTCGTATGTATCCGGACCTACGAGAATTACGATAGTTTCTCTTATAATCGAAATCCGTTTTTCTTAAGAGATGCGGGTTTCAATCGGACGTAAGCTATTTTTTCTCTATTTGTGACAGCAGCAAAGAAGAGAAACAAAGGAAAAAGAAAAATGTACAGAAAGTCAGAGGCAAAACACTAGTCTTTACCTAAAAGTATGCAAAAAAACGATGCACTCGTCTTTACCTAAAAACAAGAAAATAATTTCCTAAATTTTAGGAAAGATGCTTGCAGTAACAAGCTTCGCGTTTGACCTCAGAGCATTGTAAAAAATATGGGAAAAATATAGAAAATTTTAAAAACAACAAAACTAAAAAACAAAACAAAAAAAAGAGAAAATCAAAATAATTTTAATTTCAATGCCTTGAATAGGATTCGAACCCACGACCTCGCGGCTGCACGGCAAATGTCTTGCCATTCTACCACCGGTCTTGATTGCATTCTTTACTGTCATTTCGCCACCGTCTCGCGCGACACTGTTGTATCGGTGAGCGTTAAGATGTCCGTCGTTCGTGTTAGAGTCCCGAGGTCCTGAGTTCGAGTCCCAGTAAGGGTAAGTAAAAAAGAAATAATAAAAAAAATTGTATATAAAAAATTATCACAGCAAAAGTATGAGGGGAAAGGAGGTGGTGGGCGGCTTGGTTTTGGGGGGGTGTGGGGGGGAGCAGCAGCAACTTTTTTCAACTTTCGCGAAACTAAACGTTTGCAACACGTTTTCGGATCCGTTCTCGACACTTTCTCGATAGCGAAAACGTATTGGAAACGGATTAGTTTTCGATCCGTTTTTGCTATCGAGAAAGTGTCGAGAACGGATCCGAAAACGGATATCGAGAACTTATGCTTTTTGCTGCCACAAACTGAGCGACAGGTAATACTTTTTCGGACCGAGAACGGAACACATTCTCGATAGTTTTGTGAGAGAAACCTTCGAGAAAATGTCGAAAACGGATCCGTTCTCGATACCGGTTGTCGGGTGGGCAGATCCACCACCAGGTGGTCCAGATCCACCACCGGTTTCAGATCTTCCACCGGGTGGTCCAGATTCTCCACCGGGTGGGTGGGTCCAGATCCACCACCGGGAAGGTGCAGATCCACTACCGGGTGGGTCCAGATCCACCACCGGTTCAGATCCACCTACCATGTCCAGATCCACCACCGGGTGGTCCAGATCCTCCACCGGTCCAGCTCCAGGTCCGCTTCATTCGAACAACACCCCAGCTGCTTTGGTTAATTTTTATGAAATAAATAAAAATTTTCAGGGACTGACTGTGGGATTAGAGCCCAAGACCTTTGTCGCGCGCAACGACGGAGGCCGCTTAGACGGTTAGGCTATTTCACAGCGTTGAAGTGGCACGTCTGAAGGGCTACTTATATTTTTGCACTGGAGCAAAAATTTCTGAAATCTAACGCCTTTTTTTCTAAAAGCAATGGCTACTATCGCCATATTTTTAAAAAAATTAGTTCCAGAAAATTTTTCTGTTTTTAAGAAATTACAGTAGTCTCTTTACGGGCTACTATTTTCTAAAATTAAAGGTTAATTTTGCCCTATTTTTAAGAAAAAGACTTTAGAAAAATGCGCCCTAATTATCAGAAAAATCTGGCCTTTTATTGTTTTTAGAAAAGTTTTTTCTAAAAAAATTTTTTATGGCATATTTTTCTGATTTTCAGAAAACTTTTTCTGTTTAGTAGAAAATTTTTCTAAATACCAGGGCAAATTTTAAAATAGGGCGATTTTCTAAAATTAAGGGCGAATTTTTTTCTGAGTGTGCCTGCTGAATTGTTTAAGGCTGGCGGTGAGGAGCTGGTAAGGTGCATGCACCAACTCCTATGCAGAGTATGGTCCGAAGAAAGCATGCCCGAAGATTGGAACCTAAGTGTACTCTGTCCAATATTTAAAAAAGGAGACCCTGCGGTTTGCGCCAATTACCGCGGGATCAGTCTCCTTCCCATCGCATATAAGGTTCTATAATGCATCCTATGTGAACGTCTAAAGCCGAGAATAAGTGAACTGATTGAACCTTATCAGTGTGGCTTTAGACCTGGCAAATCCACCACGGACCAGAAATTCACATTGCGACAAATCCTGGAGAAGACCCAAGAGAGATGTATCGACACCCACCACCTTTTTGTTGACTACAAAGCCGCCTTTGATACGCCGATAAGGTCAAAGTACTTTGAAGCCCTGTCTACTTTTGGTATTCCAGCAAAGTACGTTCGACTTTGCATGATGACTTTGAGAAGCACACAAAGCTCCGTCAAAATAGGTAAAGACCGCTCCGAGCCTTTCGATACCAAAAGAGGTTTTCGGCAGGGTGATGCGACTTCTTTAATCTGCTGATGGAGTACATACTGCGCCAGTGCCCAAATGCTAACAGAACGGGCACCATCTTTACCAATGATAACATGCTATTTGCATATGCCGATGATATTGATATCATCGGCAAAAACGAATCTGCGGTAAAACAGGCGTTTTCAGGGATAGAGAAGCAGTCAAAACTTATGGGCTTAGCGGTAAACGAGGATAAGACGAAGTACCTACAATCAACGCGCAGTGAGTCTACGCTTGGACAATCTGTTGCAATGGGAGACTACAACTTCAAGGTTGTTAAGGAATTTGTCTACCTCGGAACGACGATAACCAGCGACAACAACACCAGTCTGGAAATCCGAAGAAGAATTACTCTTGCAAAACGATGTTATTACGGGCTCAATAAGGAGTTCAAGAGCAGAGACCTGTCTCGGAAAACGAAAATCGCGCTATACAAGTCGCTTATCATCCCAGTCCTGCTATACGGCGCAGAAGCATGGACAATGACAAAAGAGGATAAGGCGGCAATTGGCGAGTTCGAGAGACAAGTTCTTCGGAGGATTTATGGACCTCTAAACGTTGAATGAGCTCTATGGGGACACTGACCTAATCAAGCGCATAAAACAACAGCGTTTGCGCTGGATAGGACATGTTATCCGTATGGATGATAACGCTCCAGCAAAGCGTGTGTACAATCGGCATGCGATAGAGCTGGGAGGCATTCCCCCGCCTGGTCGACCAAAGCGGAGATGGCGCGACCAGGTGCAGGGAGACATTGCGAACCTGGGAGTGTCCTTCTGGTGGAATGTCGCTCGGGACAGAGGCGAGTGGAGGGCATTAGTGGCAGCGGCCGAGACCGTAAAACGGTTGTGATGGCCAAAGAAGAAGAAGAAGATGTGATACAATACTTTCATATAAAAAGTCTTAGTCCAACCAATATTAAAAAAGGAGCTGGATTCTACCTTACGTAATTCTGCTCCCTCGTTTACAACAATAAAATATTGGGTGGCTGAGTTTGAGCGAGGTCGTTTGAGCTGCAAAGATGAACATCGTAATGGGCGTCCAAATGAGGTGACCACTTCAGAAATGGTGGCCAAAATTAAAAAATGTCTATTGAGTGACCGGCGATTGAATGTTCGTGAGTTAGCAGAATGTGTAGGCATTTCAAAAAGTGCTGTACATCGCATATTGACCGAAAAATTGGACATGAAAAAGTTATGCGCAAGATGGGTGCCGCGTTTGCTGACTTCAGAACAAAAACAGCATCGTGAGGATGTTTTCATCATGTGCTTGGCTATTTTTAGGAAAAATAAAGCCGAATTTTTGCAACGATTTATAACCATGGATGAAACATGGGTCCATCACTATACACCTGAGACGAAAGAACAGTCAAAACAATGGACTGAACGAGGAGAATCGGCACCATTTTCCAAATCTGAAACAAATTCGATTTGGATCTGGTATACACCTACCTACATGCAAAAATTTGTGGCTCTGAGATCGACGCGTACATACGGACAGACGGAAAGACGGATAGAGGGACGGACGGACAGACGGACTGACGGACAGACGGACATGGATAAATCGACTCGGCTATTGATGCTGTTTAAATTTTATTTTTAATCTTTCCTACCAAACTAAAAATACTCATCTTTTCCATTTTATGTGATTTGGTAAAAAAAATTCTTTATATAAAAAAAAAAAAAAAAAAAAAAAAAAAAAAAATAAAGAAAAAATTGGGGGGGGGTTTTTTTTCTCTTTAAAAAAAAAATTAAACAAATTTTTGGACCTTACTCTTCTATGGGATCTATACTATATAGATGTCTGATTTCGACCAAACTTGGTAAAATCATGGAAAAGCATAATATACTGTCAATTACGAAATTTGGAGGCGATCCCATTTAAAACAAAAAAGTTTTTCTCACTCAAACTAGTTTTTCGACCTATCGTTCCTATGGCAGCTATATGCTATAGTCATCCGATTTCGACCAAACTTAGTGAAATCATGGGAAAGGATAGTAAACCAAGAAATACGTATTTTGGAGGCGTTTACATTAAAAACAAAAAAGTTTTTCTCACTAAGACTAGTTTTTCGACCGATCGTTCCTATGGGAGCTATATGCTATAGCGTTTATATACCAGAAGACTTCGTGCAAAGTTTGGTGAGGATAGCTTTAAAACTGACGGAGGAGATAGCATAGAAACAGACAGACAGACGGACGGACAGACGGACAGGGCTAAATCAACTCAGCTCGTCATGCTGATCAAGAATATATATACTTTATGTGGTAGGAGATGCTTCCTTCAATGCGTTACAAACATCCGCACAATTTTATAACACCCTTTGCAAGGGTATAAAAAGTAATCAAGCATTTCGATTCCTAGGACCCGAAATAGGGGGGATCCGTCTAGTTTGGTCGTGTCCTTTTTTTCGACTTGCACAGTGTTATTATTTAATTGCTAAGAAGTGTACAAAATAGTTAGCTTCTTACAAATTGCTCAATTGTAACCATATTATTTTGCTTATTGCCAGCTCGTGATGATCCTGCCAAGTCCATCAATTGCAATAACATTGCTTCGTCTTTCGCCAAAGCTATTAATAAAATACCATCATCAAAATCCATTTTATTTGCAGCACCTTTCCCTTTTTTGATACAATATCAACAAATCCCAGTCAGCTGTTCAATGGATGCAAGAATGCCATAATGGAGCCAATGCGAACGCCTTTACGCATCCTTTCGATAAATCGTGATGTCGATGACAGAATCATGGCAGTGAGAACCTAGCATTAATAGAAATACGTGCTGCAAGGGTGTACAAACCTCGACCGAGCCGACGTTAACTTTCCCCAAATTTTCAATATGATACAGATATCCGTCGGAAGATTTCCAGTTTTGCATCCGGTTTTTATAATGTCTAATGATTGGTAGTATTTTCCTTTTGAAATATTTTTTATGGCAGTGTGGCGAGGCAATCCGGCTAGCTTACAAGAGCATAGCTCGAAGTCCAGCCGTACATCCAATGTTTTAAAAAGCTATCTTAAAACCGCCGTAAAGTTCAGCACAGCAGCCCACACATTACGAAACTTGCCTTGGATGACTTTAATGCATTACTTACCAATCGCTCCGCACAACTTCGGTAAACTATTCCACTTATAAAATCGACAATTTAAGCAAGTTTTTACAATTTATTTGACAATTATTGATTTGATTTTATATAAAAGAATATACAAAATATTTAGTTTTTTGATTTAGTTATTGATTACAGTTTTAAGTTTTGGAAGATTTCGGACGAATTAGCATTTTCACTGATTTCAAATTAATATAGTCCGCTATATTTTTAAGCGCATACATGCCGTCTCTTGTGATTACCTCCTTGCGGGTAATACTTTCCATTGGGGTTACTGAAAAAATAAAATTATCAAAATTAAACCTAAACATTTTTCAAGTATTTGGTTACTTACAAATGCGAACAATATAATACCACCAGGCACCATGACGATCAACAGCGCAGTTTCCATCTTCCCATTTATCGTTATCACGGTCTTTTGTTGAAAACTTTTGACCATTATAATAATATACCAATATTGTCATAACCATCAGTAACAGTACATTCCCCCACAGAGAGAACAAAGCCTTCACTTTCGCTGCCCACTTTAAACTTCCTACAATGCTGAAAATAATTACTACCATCGAAAAATTTACCCTGTGCATAAAATTCATGTGGCTCGTAATTGGTTAGCAAATGGACTATTTTCAAACCTAAAGAAAATTCACCTGTCAAGTTGCCAAAACCTACGCTATAATCATTCCAGTCTCGATAAAAGTCTACGCTGCCATCAAAACGTTTTTGTATAAGTGTCCATCCTGCACCAAAACTATCACCATCGCTTTCACAGCGAACTGCGAAAGGATTTACTTCAGGTAGTTTAATTGTAAAAATACCTGAAGGCTGTCCTGGAATACGACTGCAACTGGAGGGGGTCAATTTTTCAACTAAGGCTGTGCACTCTGATAGGTTGGCTTTTAAGTTAATTGATTCGACTTTTAACAAATTATTGTTATTCTCTAGAATTTCGATTTTCTGCTCTAATTTATATTTTCGCCTTCTAACAATTTGCCTTCTAGTTCGTTTCTGCTTGAATTTGCTTTAAAACTGATAGATTTTTCACAATTTGAATTTTTTCGTCTGTTAATAAAGTGATGTTATTTTCAAGGCCTTTGATGTTGTGTCCTAAAGTAGCTTTGACCTCTGTTAGGTTATTCTGAATTCGAATTTTTTCGTCTTTTAACAATTGGTTGGTAATTTCTAAGCCATCGATTTTCTGCTCCAACAATTTGTTGATACTTTCTAAGCCTTCTATTTTCTTTTCTGAAATTTAACCATTTTTTATTTTCAGGACCTCTGATTAGTTAGATTTTTTTCTCAATTGCATTTTTTTCGCTTTCCAACCTTCTATTTTTTTAAATTGCTCGGTCTGTTATTTTTCTAATCTTTTTTCCAACCTTTTATGGCACTTTCAGTTTTATTCTTTTCACTTTTCGTTTCTTCTAGCTGCAAATTTAATTTACTGATTTCCTTTTTAAATTCCGATTCCTTATCTAATTGTTCTCTAACTTGGCCTATAAAGCGATTGACTTGTTCGTTATTGAATGTACAATCCCTCCCATTCTGGTTTTCCAACTTTTCAATTTTATCGTGTAATTGATGTATGTACAAGATCAGATGATTACAGACTTGGAAAGAGTGCGAAGCACATATGTCGTTCAAGTCCGGCAGAACATGGCAAAACTAGCAACACAACGAGACAAATTGTAAAGTTTTTTATTATCACTTTTCTCACTATCACTGTATCGCTTGTGACTTACATCTGTATCCGTTTGTTGTGAATTTGGTGGTTCTTCAGAAATGGATTCCGCCTGATTGAAGTGCATCATCAGCATCAGCATCCAGAAGGCACAGATTGTGATTGTTCCAAATAGATTCACTCTCATTTTGTTAAGTCGCGTCTCGATAGGTTCGCTAATGAATTGAAACTAAGTGAAACCCAAAAGAACATTGAGCATTGAAGCTGCGCGTGGAGGCTTTGCTACTTACTGATAAGATGTACCTACGTAATCAATAGCCTAGAACGCCAAAATTTCTGGGGGTCATGGGTCAAATTTTGAATTTGAGATAACTAAAATTGTTTAAAATCACTAGGCGGATGTGCCTTAGCTGTTGTATATATTTATACCCTTGCAGAGGGTATTATAAAATTGTCCGTATGTTTGTTACGTACAGAAGGAAGCATCTCCGACCACATAAGGCATATTTATTATTGATCAGCATCAACAGCCGAGTCCGTCTTTCTGTCTGTCCGAATGAACGCACTGATCTCGGAGATGGTAAGAGTCGGAGTGGGACAAAAACTTCTTATACCTGCAGGCAGATCAAGTTTATTTTCAATTTGGAGAAAACGTCATATCTCCGACAGTTTTATAGATAGAAGGTTCGTATATTCTGGACATTTTTAGGAATCCGGATTATTTATCGATCTGCAAAAGGAATGGTAATCGATCAAGCAGCTGCGTTCAGCTGCTACTGCAGCACTTTCGTGCGTACAGAGTATGTTTAAGTCGGGCTTGACCGATTTTCTAACTTGTTTTAACTAATTTTCTTTCGAATTGTCTGTTTTTCTTGATCCAAACAAACATTTCAATGAGTTTGGTGTTTATTTCTGTGTTTAAAGTGTTTAAAGTCTGATATTTCCACTTAAAGGGATTCAATGATAATTTGAGAGTTTTACTTTTATTTGAATTTTTCTTCCCAAACTGTGGGGATCACTTATTTCCGAAAAGACTACGACTTGTGGGATCGTAGACAACCCTATTCCCTTCTGCAATGGATTAATTGCAAGGATTAATACCGAAACCGGAACCGTTAACCGAAATAAACCGTTTCAAATCATATACCGGAACTGGAACCTTAACCGATACAAATTTTTTTTGACAACCGAATATCGTTTACCGTTATTATTGGGACCGATAGAATCGGAACGTTGGTACCGGTACTGTTTCGGTTTTTTTTTTTTTAATTTTGCAGAGTAATTTTGGTCAATGTTTGTAACGCTAAGAAGGAACCCTGGAGTACGCTGCACTAGTACATGGGTGCTGAGTTTAGTACTTACTGGTAACCAGAAGTACTTACAGCCCTACCCACCCGCAATGCATTACAGTACTTACTTTTTGCTAGGCATGTCCTAGGAGGTCACCAATCGCCACCTCTTCGCTTTACATGTAAGTAGTGGAGTAAGTACCGAAATCTGTAAGCTGTAACTGTAAAAGTGTAAAATCCATTCAGTTTGTTACGGACGCTGCTCTACCAAAAGGGCACTCCTGTCGGTACCCAACCGTAGGTACTTACTGCAGTACTTACTTGTAAAGCGAGAAGGTGGCGATTGACACCAGTAAGTACTCTTTGTAAGTAGTGCAGGTAGATATCGCCACCTCCCGAACTGCAGGGAATCTTTTAAGACTGTAAGGGTCCATTTTCTACGACTTTTCACCCACCGTTTCCATTCTAACAGACACGTTCTAAGAACCAAACGTTCTAGATCGACGAACAAATAAGAAACCCGTTCCCAGTTTGGGTCTTAAAAATGCGACGAGTCCACATAGATGCCGCTACAAAAAAAAATTCAAGTTTGTGGTGAACTATGTCATATTATTAAAAAACAGGTAGGATATAGGAGTATCTAAATAAAAATATTAAGTAAACTAAACGACAAAATGTCGTTCTAAAATCGACTTTGGTCTGGTTTGGTTCTATTTTCCGTTCTAAAGTAGGATGGAATATTGGATTTGGACCACGCAGCATTTAAATAAAGTCTAAAACCCAAAAAATTAGTAATAAAAAAAAGGATGCACAAGATTTGAATCAAGACCAGGCGAATAATACCCACACATAAAAAGACAAAAAGAAAAGAAAAAAAAATAAAAAAAAAAAAAAAAAAAAGAGGAAAAAAAATTTCAAAAAAAAAAAAAAAATAAAAGAGAAAAAAAAAAAAAAATAAAAAAAAATAAAAATTAAAAAAAAAAAAAAAAAAAAAAAAAAAAAAAACAAAAAAGAAAAAAAAAAAAAAAAGAGTAAAATAGTATAGTATGAAAGAGGAGAAAACGAGATAATGGGAGGAATCATCATGACAAAAGGTGAGTAAAAAAAAGAAAAAAAAAAAAAAAAAAAAAAACATTCAGAGAAAAAAATAAAAAAAAAAAAAAAAAGATAAAAAATAAAAAAAAAAAAAAAAAAGAAAACTAAAATGAAAAAGAAAGACGAAACCATGATTGGGGAACATTTTGTGGCGTTTATCGAGTGACTGTGAGTGTACTTCGTCTTTACAGTTGCCGGGTCCCGGTTCTAGTCCCAAAAGGTTAAGTGAAACAGAAATTTTATGATTTAATAAAACTGAGCCAATTATGGCGCTGTGTTTCTTCTTGTGCTCCTCTCTCATCCTCTCCACCACTAGAGTAAAATACACACCAAAATTCACACCTTAAAAAAATGTGTGTTTAAAATTGGTTTTTTTTTCTGGACTTACGAGAACAGTCCCCATTTGTTCTTAAAGCAAGAACAGAGTGTTCTTAAAGCAAGAACGGAGCGTTATTAAAATTAGAAAATCGGTCTCAAAAAAAGCGTTCTTTTATTAAGACCGTCGTTCTCAGTTCAAGAAAAAACGGTATTACCCTACTATTGAGAACGAAAAGACACGTTTTCGGTACATTAAGAACGGATTATTTCTCTGGGTGTAGAGTTTCCCTCACTAATGTACCTTCATCATGTGCATACATACGTACATACATAACAAATTCAGTTTATTCATCGTTTATTTGTTATGAATTTTTTCTACATTTTTTCTGTTTTTTATACGACACACTTATCGCAACATTGCTTAGATTGCGATATTACCATACATAAAAAAAACACTAACGCGTTATTTTTGCTGCACTGCGATAGATATTAGTCCAGTCATTTAAGCTTAAATTAGGTAAGAACCTCGGAATTCGAGATACCCAGCTGTAAGTCTGTAAATACTTGTACACTGACACCCTAAAAGTTGTCTCAAAACCGACATATGGTGTGTGCGCAACTATAAAATTTCAAGGTCATAGGTCACAAAAATCGTTTTTTTTGCGCTTTTTTGGTAAATATCTCATTTCCTATGGGTTTTTGCTAATTGTATTCATTATACATACTTGTAGAATACAAAATTTTTTACAAATTTAGTTTAATGAAATTTTTCATACGGTGAACCGTTTTCGAGATAGAGGGCGGAGAGCGCGCGGTCACAGGATCACTTCAGGTCAACCAGTGCCTCCGGTCGAAAAATGGCCATATATAGTTGATAAACTATCTATAAATCAATGATTATAAATATTTGTCAGTTTTTATTAACTATCATATTATATTTTATCATTTTTTTGATAACCTATCCACGTTTTATGCAGTATTAATTTATTTAACAACACTTACCTGCCCATGTAATTGCAGAATTGTTAATAAAATATAGGAATTATATTTAAATTTTTACCTAATTAATATTAATAACTTCTTACATGATGAAAAAAAAACAAATAAATTATGAATTAATCTCTTTATTAAAAAATATCATTCGATACATTTATTTTTATTAAAAGTAAAAAAAATGGAATAAAGGGTACAAAAACTACAATTTATAATTTTAATCATCATCTTCTTCTGGTAAATTTCAAACTGGTCTTCATTATCGTCTTCAACGACATTTGTCTCAAGTTCTTGCATGATTTCGGGGTCAAAAGTTCCATCTTCGGTAATGTCGCTCTGATAAGGTAGAGCATTGAGACAAGCTTGCCCATTACATTGGCCACAAGCTAAAGAGCATTGCAAAGCCCGCTTTCCTGCATCCGCATCGCGAACCACAACCACTTTGCAGTTGCAGAAAATTGTATTTTAGCAAAATCTTCTGGAGCAGGTGGTAAAATTGTCATGATAGGCTCCAGAAGATTGTTTTGCATTGCCCAACCCCATACCTGGGGTTCCAAATCATGCCCCTATCCAAGTTTGAACTTGATAATATACACGTTTGAAATGTTGATGAGCAGCTGCACTTGTTGGTGGAATTTTTTGAAAGCTGCACAGGTTTATTAAGTTTTTATACCCTTGCAAAGGGTATTATAAAATTGTGCGGATGTTTGTAACGCATTGAAGGAAGCATCTCCGACCACATAAAGTATATATATTTTTGATCAGCATGACGAGCTGAGTTGATTTAGCCTTGTCCGTCTGTCCGTCCGTCTGTCTGTTTCTATGCTATCTCCTCCGTCAGTTTTAAAGCTATCCTCACCAAACTTTGCACGCAGTCTTTTGGTACATATAGGCTGCACATTTGTCGGAACCGGCCGGATCGGATGACTATAGCATATAGCTGCCATAGGAACGATCGGTTGAAAAACTAGTCTTAAAGAGAAAAACTTTTTTGTTTTTAATGGAAACGCCTCCATAGTACGTATTTCTTAGTTTACTATCCCTTCCCATGATTTCACTAAGTTTGGTCGAAATCGGATGACTATAGCATATAGCTCCCATAGGAACGATCAGTCGAAAAACTAGTTCTAATGAGAAAAACTTTTTTGTTTTTAATGAAAACGTCCTTATCATTGGCATACACTTAATTTATATATTTTTACACAATTCTACAACGTTTGGTCGAAATCGGATGACTATAGCATATAGCTCCCATAGGAACGATCGGTCGAAAACTAGTTCGAGTGAGGAAAACTTTTTTGTTTATAATGAAAACGTCCTTTTTATTGGCATATTCTTATTTTATATACTTTAGACACATTTCTACAAAGTTTTATCAAAATCGGATGACTATAGCATATAGCTGCAGTATGAATGATCGGTCGAAAAAGAAGTTCAAGTGAGGAAAACTTTTTTGTTTTAAATAGGATCGCCTCCAAATTTCGTAATTAACAGTGTATTATGCTTTTCCATGATTTCACCAAGATTGGTCGAAATCAGACATCTATATAGTAGAGATCCCATAGAAAAGTAATGTCCAAAAAGTAGTCTTAGTCAGAAAAACTTTGTTTTCAATGGAAGCTGCAAGGGTGCACAAAACTTCGGCCGAGCCGAGTTAACTTTCCCTTTTTCACTTAAGATATAACGAAGATATCGAGACTTTTCACAGATTTCTGAGCAATATAGACAGCCAATAATAATCTCTGGTCCGAACAATTTTCTTCCTCAAATGCTGCAGCTAGTTTATCCAAATTTGTCAGTTTGTCAAAAACTTTTAAAAATGATTTTTTTTTTCCTTTTGAAAAAGCGCAGAAGTTGTGTCACAGCCACTTAATGCGTGCAGAAATAAAATATGTGTTTTGGAATTAGGATAATTATCAAAACTTTTAGACGAGTATATTTTCGTTTTTACATTTCCTTTCCCAACTTTTTTTAAAGAGATTCCATACCGCGCACTACTTCAATAAGCGATTCACCTCCCGAATCTGACTTATTACATAGAAAACACAAATCAGCCATATTTCCGTAGTTACCAAGATACGATTAAAGCTGAAATAAAGAGAAGACGGTCGTAACTATACATAACAATTGAACAAGGTCCGTAGTGTATAATAGGGACCCGTATAATTCCCAGGTATAGTAGAAGGATTTTAAAATTTACAGATTTTAAAGAAGATGCACTTAATCATTTTCTTTTTTAATGTGTCATTAGTGTAAATGGGAATATAATTGTATTATGATTTAAGTTTTTCCCTTAATTATTTTTTTAATTTTAGGAAACGGTTATCAGTATTATTAAATAGATATATATTTAATGCATGAAGAAAATTATAAAATATAATATAATAGTTAATAAAAATAGACAAATATTTATAATCATTGATTTATCTATAGTTCATCAACTATATATGGCGCGTTTTCGACCGGAGGCAATGGTTGGCCTGAAGTGATCCTTGTGACCGCGCGCTCTCCCCTTCTATCTCGAAAACGGTTCACCGTATGAAAAATTTCATTAAACTAAATTTGTAGAGAATTTTGTATTCTACAATATTTATTATGAATACAATTAGCAAAAACCCATAGGAAATGAAGATATTTACCAAAAAAGCGCAAAAAACCGATTTTTGTGACCTTTGACCTTGAAATTTTATAGTTGCGCACACACTACCATATGTAGGTTTTGAGACAACTTTTAGGGTGTCAGTGTACAAGTATTTACAGACTTACAGCTGGGTATCTCGAATTTCGAGGTGAACTTACTATAATGACTGGACTATATTGCGAAATAATCAAACGCTTGGCGCCATTTTTGCATACGCAATTCTTAGAAAGAGACAAATGTATAGGTTTATAATCAGCAAAAGAAGAACTCGAAGAATAACTGCAAGTGTGTCGGATTGCTGATAAATTAATTTAGAATAAAGTAAGCCTCGACCAAAACAAATCCCTATCGGAAATACGTGTAATAGAAAAAGATGGTGTAAAACAAAGGTGTATAAATACCACGTTTTTACACACACAGATAAAAAATGCAAAATCAGAAACAACAACAAGAAAACAAAAGAGAAAACCGGTTGGGTGTGTGTGTGCTTGTGGCTCGACTACAAAAACAAAATCGACGATACAGCATTGTCTGCACGTATTGTTGTGGTCTTTAGTTTCGCAAGAGCACAGGAGAGAAAGAGAAGAGAGACACATTCGAAATGGTTGCTACAATTTTGTTTTGCGTTAGTCCTATGCGCATGCCATACGCCTTCGCGCAAACCAACAACAAATGCTGTTTTTACAAATGTACACATGTATGTATGTAATCGAAGGTTTCTGTTGAAATTAATTTGTTCTTTTTTGGGTTGATGGCACTAATTTGACAAAGTTATTCAAAATGATGAGAACAACAATAAGTCAAATCGACAAGTCAATGTAATTTTATTCATGTACTACGGATAACGGCAGAAATATGGTGAAAATGGTGAAGCTTCTTAGCATTCACCCTGCTTCGGACTACGATGACTAGAATGACGACAATGAGAATAGTGTCGATGACTTTAGAAAATTTAGTCATGGATAGCAAATGCATACATAGGTGTGTATAAAGCACACGATAACTTCGTCTTTCCTTCAAACATTAGTGACTTTCTTTATATTTAGGCTTGCGGAGAGCTGCGCTTACACTGCAGCTGGCAGTCAATGCGGTCTTAAAACAGTCAGAGACCTTGTTAAAAAGCTGAGCACACCATCAATCAGCAACCTTAGGGCGGAGAAGCAACTCAAGAAACCTCCAATTGATTGCCCCACGCGTTGGAGCTCAACCTGCAGGATGCGAAAACATTTGCTGGCAGAAGATGTCTTCGGATGAGACGGATGACCTCGAGCCAGCCCAACCAAACCTTTGGATGTCTTCAACATTTACTCCACTTTTGCGGCCGCAGATCACGAAATTGTAAGCATATTAGAAAAAACTGAGTTGGCCACAACTAATTTTCAGGCCGGAAATGTAGTTTTGGTTGATTTTTATTCCATTTGGATACATTGCAATTTGGAAATCACTCGTTCAGGATAAAGAAAAGCGAGATAAACCCTTTTTTTATTAACGATTTAAATGTCAAACGACTAAAATTTTTATGTTGAATATTATTTCTTTAATTACAAAAGAATAAAATAAGTTGGACTTATACCACAATTTACTTTTTACAATTTTCAAAAAATTTGTACTTATATCGGTACGTACCAATATACCGAAATAAAAAACTGGGTACCGTATGGAAACGAAATAAATTAAAAACCGAAATAGAACCTTTTACAGAAACATTCACGAAATTCGTTTCGATATTAATCCCTGGAAAGTACTTACTTTTGAAATGGGAACTCATAAAGTGTTTCTTTGGATCGTATGGCTGGCAAAAGGCCTTAGAGCAGTGAGAGCATTGAAAAGGTCGCTCTCCAGTATGCGTACGGATTTGCCACTTTAGAGAGTCTTTTTGGAGGAAGGATTTCGAGCACTGAGAGCAGTTGAAGGTTCGCTGAACGGTATGAGTAAGTAGGTATTTATTTAGAATGCTCTTTCGGCCTCTTTCGCTCGCCAGTATATGAAAGTTGGTGTCGGTCCAGATTGCGCTTATTGCGAAAGGTCTTCGAGCAGTGGGAACAATCGAAGGGTTTCTGTCTCTAGCGAGTATAAGTACGTAGGTGTTCATTTAGATTGCTTCTTGTGTAAAAGGTCTTCGAGCACTGCGAGTATTGGAAGGGCCGCTCACTAGTATGGGAAATAATTAGTTTGAAACTACGAAAATATTTTTTTAGAAATCAACGCCAACTACAGAAATATATAAAGTTGAAAGGCAGCACTGCGTATGAGTAATATCAAAATCTTTGGAGCCCCGTCGCGTCCATCAATAACAATTTTTTGAACTTTTTTTCTCTTTTCTCGGTAAACGTACACCATAAACTAGCGAATAAAGAGGCGCCAGTATGACCCTCAATTTTCCAATCCCAAAAAAATCGCCCTATTGCACCCATAGGTACGAGGTGTGTTCAAAAAGTATCGCGAATTTTGAATTTTCGCGGGTTACGTATATTCGAATTTCGATTTTTTTGTGGCGTTATGTTGGTTCTCATGTCTCTCACTTATGCCGACTAGCTCGGCCATTTTGAATGTTCACTTAATTGTTGACAGCTGCTTTGCTTGCACGTGTTTTGGATCGTCTTCGATTTTTACCTATTCAAAAAAATGGATCAAAGAACCTGTATCAAATTTTGTGTGAAAAACGAAATTAAGTGCGCGGATGCATTCCGAATGTTGATTGTGGCATACGGAGAAGCTTCCTTGGACCGAAGCAACGTTTATCGGTGGTACAAAATGTTCTCAGAAGGCCGAGAAGATGTGAACGACAAAGAGCGTGCCGGACGCCCGAGCACTTCAACAACAGACGAAAAAATTAATGAAGTGGAGAAAATGGTATTGGCCAATCGTCGAATCACCGTTAGAGAAGTTGCTGAGGACCTAAACATATCGATTGGCTCGTGCCATTCGATTTTTATCAATGATTTGGGCATGAGACGGGTCGCCGCGAAATTCGTACCAAAATTGCTCAATTGCGACCAAAAACAGCATCGCATGAACATTGCTAATGAGATGTTAAACTCTGTCCGCGACGACCCAAATTTGCTCCAGAGGGTCATAACTGGTGACGAATCGTGGGTTTATGGTTATGACGTGGAAACCAAAGCTCAATCATCTCAATGGAAGCTGCCGCACGAACCAAGACCGAAAAAAGCGCGCCAAGTTCGGTCGAATGTGAAAGTTTTGCTGACAGTTTTCTTCGATTGCAGGGGCGTGGTGCATCATGAGTTCTTGCCACAGGGAAGAACGGTCAATAAGGAATATTACCTGCAAGTTATGCGCAATTTGCGCGAAGCAATCCGCCAGAAACGCCCGGATTTGTGGAAGAACAAAATTTAGCTTTTGCACCACGAGAACGCCCCTGCTCACACATCGTTGCTTGTGCGCGACTTTTTGGCCAAAAACAACACACTAATGATGCCGCAGCCACCGTATTCCCCAGATCTGGCCCCCTGTGACTTTTTCTTGTTCCCTAAACTGAAGAGGCCCATGAAAGGACGACGTTACGCTACGCTTGAAGAGATAAGGACGGCATCGAAGGAGGAGCTGAACAAGATAAAAATAAATGATTTTTTGAAGTGCTTCGAAGATTGGAAAAACCGTTGGCACAAGTGTATAATATCTTATGGGGATTACTTTGAAGGGGAAAAAATAGATATTCATGAATAAATAAATAATTTTTGAAAAAACACAAAATTCGCGATACTTTTTGAACACACCTCGTATACACCATAAACTAGCGAATAAATGGGCTCCAGTTTGACCTTAAATTTTCCATACAAAAAACGCCCTATTGCACCCATATGTATGTACAATCGTAGGTCAACATTGCAAATTCCCTGACATTCACTTGTATGGCCATTACTCATCTTATTGAGCTGCAAAGTCATTATACCTTGGACTTATTCATAAAGTGTGCCAGAATGTTGTAAGCTTTTTGCAGCACTCTGGTATATATTCCATCAACATCTTTCCTTTTGCAATAAGGTCTATTGGAGCTTAGGCCGCTCGCTCCTTCGAAAACTTAACTAAATATATTTTTATTTCCATAAAATGTTTACCCCAATCAAGTAGGCTTTTCCTTCATTTAGACTTCTGTCAAACCAATAGTCTAAACAAATAGAATAGTTATATTCAGTATCAACCCGGATCTCAGCAAAGCAGCATACAAAAAAAACACAAAAAAAAACCAAAAAAAAAAAACAATAAAATAAATTTTTGGAGTTCCTGCAAAATTTTCAGTATCTTTAGACATAAGCAAAAAGTGCAAATTTTTACAAAAAAAAAACCAAAAAAAAAGCGCAAAATACAAACATAAAAAAAAAGCAACATAAAAAAAAAACATTCATACAGAAAAAAATTATACTTTCATGTAAGTATATTACCAAGTTCGAAGAAGATTAGATGGTCACAATTCAATTGAAGGTTATGAAGAGGACGTCTGAAGATGAACGAAGCTCAGGACCAGGACTTTACACTAAGCTGACCGGGAGACGACAACTTTATGGCGAGAGGTGGAAGACATAGGAGGATGATGAGCCTTCATTGAATCCAGCCTTTCGTTTATTTTCGGAAAACGTTGGAGATGAAAATTGATTGTGGCACAGAATTACTAAATTTTTGTGAATACTTGTCGGGCATGTTAGACGTGAAACAAAATTCTGGTACAAATATAATTTTGGAAAAAGACCTATCAGTTGATCGTACTTCTTGGCGAAGTCCTCGCTGGGCACAGGTTTCCCTAATCCATACAGATGATGAACCCTTACATTAAGCTGGCAAAGATTCCCTGAAGTAAGCCGTAATAAAGGTTTATGGCGCTTTTAATTGTGTGACAATTGCTAATTCCAGCTAGGTACATCCTTCACAGCCAATGAAGCAACAGTCTTTCAGTTCTCGCAGTGCCCATATAACTGAACCCCGATTTTCATTACGAACGGCACCCAATTACTTCCAGTTGTATTCCAGCATTTCTTTATCTACTTTCGTATTGAAGTGTGAAGTATTCCGGACAAAATGCACACGCACTTTAAATGAGCCAGAAGAGCTCTGGACTCTCCTCCTCCACTGGCAGAACTGAACCCCCTCCTGCTATTTATTCAGCTTGTCCTCTTCCACTCCAGTCAAGTTGAGCATTTTATTTTTTTCTCTGTAAAGGTCACGACGGACTGACGATGTAAGTAATACAGTAAGTAATTCAGCTTGGCCGGACCCATCTTTTAGACAGCGATACCAGATCTACTAATTATATGGCGCGCTTGAAGCGTCAGTCCAAGTCGATTTATTCCATGGAATAGTACACGCCACGCGCCTCCTCCTCCTCCTCCACTCTGGGAGAACTCAACCCCCTCCTGCTATTTATTCAGCTTGTCCCCTCTTCCACTCCAGTCAAGTTGATCATTTTCTTATTTTTCTTTTCTCTGTAAAGGCCTTGACGGACTGACGACGTAAGTAATTCAGCTTAAGCCACCACATATTAAGTCAACGTGGAACGTATGCCTAGTACCCTGTTCCCTTGACTTCTTGTGTTTTCATACACATATACACACACTCACTATCATACGCACACACGCATGCGCAAACGCGGTAACTGACAATGCAAGGCCCCCCTCTCTCCCACTAGCAAAATTGATTCGATCTTAGTGATCTTTTCAGAATAGATAGATATTGGGCCTTAATATATATAAAGTTTGTAAGGTTTATCTTAAAAATTGTGGCTCTGACAGCTTTTTGCGCTTAAAGGGGGGAGGGGGAGGAATTTTCCAAATCTGAAACACTCGATTTGAATCTGGTATACACCTACCTACATGCAAACATTTATGGCTATCTCTTATAGTCTCTGAGATCGATGCGTTCATACGAACAGACGGACAGGGCTAAATCGACTCGGCTGTTGATGCTGATCAAGAATATATATACTTTATAAAGTCGCAAATGCTTCATTCTACCAGTTACATACTTTTGCATAACTTCATGATCCCCCTTTTCCCATTTTCAATGGGATCAGGGTATAAAAAGATCTCCAAAAAAAAAAGAATTCCTCCCAAAACAAAAACACCACACAAAAAAATAATATTGCAAAACAAATAAGAACCATAAAAAACTCAAACTAGTTTTTCGACCTATCGTTCCTATGGGGCAGCTATATGCTATAGTCATCCGATTTCGACCAAACTTAGTGAAATCATGGGAAAGGATAGCAAACCAAGAAATACGTATTTTGGAGTCGTTTACAAAAAACAAAAAAAAAATTCTTCACTAAGACTAGTTTTTCGACCGATCTTCTATTGGAGCTATATGCTATAGTCATCCGATTTGACCATACTTTGTAGAATTATGTAAAAGAATATAAAATAAGTGTATGCCAATGATAAGGACGTTTTCATTAAAAACAAAAAAGTTTTTCTCACTCAAACTAGTTTTTCGACCGATCGTTCCTATTGGAGCTATTGCTATAGTCATCCGATTTGACCAAACTTAGTGAAATTATGGGAAAGGATATAAACTAAGGAAATAGTACTTTGAGGCGATTCCATTAAAAACAAAGAAGTTTTTTCTTTAAGACTAGTTTTTTAACCGATCGTTCCCACAGCTATGCTATAGTCACCGATCCGCCGGCTCCGACAAATGCAGCGATTATATACCAGAAGACTTCGTGTAAAGTTTGGGAGGGAGGATAGCTTTAAAACTGACGGAGGAGATTACAAATTGCTCAATTGTAAGCATATTATTTTGCTTATTGCCAGCTCGTGATGATCCTGCCAAGTCCATCAATTGAAACAACATTGCTTCGCCTTTCGCCAAAGCTATTAATAAAATACCATCATCAAAATCCATTTTATTTGCAGCACCTTTCGCTTTTTTGATACAATATCAACAAATCCCAGTCAGCTGTTCAATGGATGCAAGAATGCCATAATGGAGCCAAAGCGAACGCCTTAACGCATCTTTTCAATAAATCGTGATGTCGATGACAAAATCACGGCGGTGAGAACCTAGCATTAATAGAAAAACGTGCTGCAAGGGTGTAAAAACCTCGGCCGTGCCGAAGTTAACTTTCTCCAAATTTTCAATATGATACAGATATCCGTCGGAAGATTTCCAGTCTTGCATTCTGTTTTTATAATGTCTATTGATTGGTAGTATTTTCCTTTTAAAATAGCTTACAAGAGCATAACTTGGGGTAGCACATCTCGAAGTTCAGCCGTTCATCCAATGTTTTAAAAGTTATCTTAAAAACGCCGTTAAGTTCAGCACAGCAGCCTACACATTACGAAACTTGCCTTGATGACTTTAATGCATTACTTACCAACCGCTCCGCACAACTTCGGTATACTATTCCACTTATAAAATCGACAATTTAAGCAAGTTTTTTACAATTTATTTGACAATTATTGATTTGATTTTATATAAAAGAAAATAAAAAATATTTAGTTTTTTGATTTAGTTGGTGATTACAGTTTTAAGTTTTGGCAGATTTCGGACGAATTAGCATTTTCACTGATTTCAAATAAATATAGTTCCCGTTATTCAACGCATACATGCCGTCCTCGTGATGACCTCCATGCGGGTAATACTATCCATTGGGGTTACTGAAAAATAAAATTATCAAAATTAAACCTAAACATTTTTCAAGTATTTGGTTACTTACAAATTCGTACATCTATAATACCACCAGCCACCATGACGATCAACAGCGCAGTTTGAACCTTCCCTTTTATCGTTATCACGATCTTTTGTTGAAAACTTTTCACCATTATTATCAGTTAACATATCTTTATAACCTTCAGTAACAGTACATTCCCCCACAGAGAGAACAAAGCCTTCACTCTCGCTGCCTACTTTAAACTTCCTACAATGCTGAAAATAATTTCTACCATCGAAAAGTTTACCCTGTGCATAAAATTCATGTGGCTCGTAATTGGTTAGCAAATGGACTATTTTCAAACCTAAAGAAAATTCACCGGTCAAGTTGCCAAAACCTTCGCTATAGTCATTCCAGTCTCGATAAAAGTCTACGCTGCCATCAAAACGTTTTTGTATAAGTGTCCATCCTGCACCAAAACTATCACCATCGCTTTCACAGCGAACTGCGAAAGGATTTACTTTAGGTAGTTTAATTGGAAAAATACCTGAAGGCTGTCCTTGAATACGACTGCAACTGGAGGGGGTCAATTTTTCAACTAAGGCTGTGCACTCTGATAGGTTGGCTTTTAAGTTAATTGATTCGACTTTTAACAAATTATTGTTATTCTCTAGAATTTCGATTTTCTGCTCTAATTTAGTATTTTCGCCTTCTAACAATTTCTTGCCATTTTCTAGTCTTTCGATATTCTGCTTTGAATTTGCTTTAAGAACTGATAGATTTTTCACAATTTGAATTTTTTCGTCTGTTAATAAAGTGATGTTATTTTCAAGGCCTTTGATGTTGTGTCCTAAAGTAGCTTTGACCTCTATAAGGTTATTCTGAATTCGAATTTTTTTCGACTTCTTAACAATTGGTTGGTAATTTCTAGCCATCGATTTTCTGCTCCAACAATTTGTTGGTACTTTCAGCCTTCTATTTTCTTTTAAATTAGCTTTGAGATCTGATAGATTTTTCTCAATTGCACTTTTTTCGCTTTCCAACCTTTTATTGGCACTTTCGGTTTTATTCTTTTCCCTTTTCCGGTTTCTGCTAGCTGCAAATTTAATTTACTGATTTCTTTTTAAATTCCGGATTCCTTATCTAATTGTTCTCTAACTGGCCTATAAAGCGATTGACTTGTTCGTTATTGAATGTACAATCCCCTCCCATTCTGGTTTTCCAACTTTTCAATTTTATCGTGTAATTGATGTATGTACAAGATCAGATGGTTACAGATCTTAAAAGAATGCGAAGCACATATGTCGTTCAAGTCCGGCAGAACATGGCAAAACTAGCAACACAACGAGACAAATTGTAAAGTTTTTTAATATCACTTTTCTCACTATCACTGTATCGCTTGTGACTTACATCTGTATCCGTTTGTTGTGAATTTGGTGTTTCTTCAGAAATGGATTCCGCCTGTTTGAAGTGCATCATCAGCATCAGCATCCAGAAGGCACAGATTGTGATTGTTCCAAATATATTCACTCTCTTATAGTCTCTGAGATCGATGCATTCATACGAACAGACGGACAGGGCTAAATCGACTCGGCTGTTGATGCTGATCAAGAATATATATACTTTATAAAGTCGCAAATGCTTCATTCTACCAGTTACATACTTTTGCATAACTTCATAATCCCCCTTTTCCCATTTTCAATGGGATCAGGGTATAAAAAGGGGAGGGAAATCCTAGCCGGTCAAATTTAATGAGGAGAGGAGATCATGGCGCACAGAGTCAAATCCTTTTCTGAAGTATTCATTAGTATTCTTTTTCATCAGGAATCCTTCATTAACTGTGGATGTAAATTCAAGAAAAAGGGTCGTAGTTGACCGATGCCTTATAAATCCATGCAATAAAGCTGCAAGGAAGAGGTTGTAATCTTTTCAAATAATTTAGGAATTGGAATACACCTCTATATTTGAATTCGAAAAAGAAAAGGAAATCTCTCGAAGTTCTGCGAACCAACAGAAGCTGTAAACCGAACCTTGAACCTCTTTTAACCTCTTTCAAAATAACACGGTGTGACAAAAAAAAATCAAAACAAAACTTCTGGGATAAGTCGTAGCGTAGGTTGTAGATATGGTTCAGTACATTTTTGTGGCATACTAGAATTTTTTAGTGCACATCGAAATTTTGAATAACGGTAAAAAAGCCTTTTTTCGCACAAACACTCACTTATACGCCCATAACTTTGTCATATATCAAATGATTTTTATTTTCTTACCGGTTTTGGAAAGAAGAAATTTAGGTCTTTAAAGATACCATATATGACTGATCAGAATTCATTTCTTATCTTGGAGTATTTGCTACGTAAACCATTTTTGATTGGTTTTTTCCCCATTTTTTTGTCTTTGGTGACGTTTTTGAACACTATTTGGTTAGAAACCCCCAATATTTGTTTTATTGTTTAAGAACAACACATCTTCACGGTTAGAACGTATGCCTATTTTCTAAAATCGGTCAATAATTAGCAAAGTTATTAAAGTTTTTCGGATAACGAAATTTTCGCAATATGGTGATGAGTCGCGCCATAATAGCACTGTCGACCGAAAAAATGTAAAAATGTTTTTAGAGTAAATTATTGAATAATTTTTTTTAGAATAAGTATTGTATAGCCATGTCCGTCTGTCCGTCAGTCTGTCCGCCTGTCTGTCTGTTCGTCAGTCTGTCAGTCCGTCTGTCTATATTAATAAATAGATCTCAGAGATGGTATGACAGAGAGGTTTGACATGTATGGAACATAAGCTTCATATGCTTACAGGCAGATCAAGCTTACTTTCAATTATTGCCACGCCCCCTCCCGCCCCCGAAATTTAGAAAAAACGTCATATCTTCGGCAGTTTTATAGATAGAAGGTTCGTACTTTTTGGACATTTTTAGTAATCGGGATTCTTTTTCGGTCCACCAAAGGATTGGTAAAGATCGGATGAACGATAGTCAAGATATAAGCGAAAGAAACTTCTCTGCTGCAGCGCAGTAGCAGCATTGCTTTCAGCAGCTACTGCAGCATCTAAATTTACACTGAGCATACACTTTTGTGGGTAAAGAGTGTATTATAGTCGGGCTTCCCAAACTTTCCTACTTGTTTTAATTAGGCTTTTTCAGGTTTTTTTTCCTAAAAAGTTAAATAACTCAACCAAATATTACTCGATTTTAATAAACTAAGTTGCAGAAGACGCAAAATTAAATGTTTTTTAAAACTGCATACCAAAATTAAATAGTTTTATATAAATTTGACCTATTCATTTTCATTTAAAGTACGGTGAAGTCGCAAAAAACTGAAAAATTCTATTTGTTTTTCATGTAGCTCCCCCCAATTTTTATCCGAGATTTCAATGTAGTACACCGTTGGAAAGGTGTTACATTTCTCTTTCCAAAGACGCATTGCAAACTATTATAGGATGCCTAGTTTAAGAAATATGATTTCTTAACTATATCAACCTCGAAAAGACGGACTTTTAACCGTTATTCCAAATTTTGATGTGCACGAAAAATTTGTGGTATGCCACAATGTTACATTTAACTATATCTACAACCTACACTATGACGCATCCCAGAAGTTTTTTGACTGTCACACCGTGTAATTCAATAAAATTTCGGTTCGGTTCAACAAAAACTACAGACAGGAACAAATTTGTTGTTTTGATGTTATCTGGTCGGCTTTTGGCAACTAAGCCATACAATCGTCTGGAAAGCTCAATGAAATATCTAGGAAAACTTTTAGAATTACTTATAAAATCCCATTAAAGCCTTGTTTTTTTGGGATCCTCGACTCCAACGGATGATTTTTTTGATTTCGATTTGATGCATTTGGTTGACAATTCAAGCTTTAACTTAAGCCTAAATAGAGACTTCAAGTACCTAGGCATTATTCTCTAGACGCCCAGCAAACATTTTATGAAGTTTATGAAACAAATGAAACTTTTGTCGGGAGAAAATGGTACCCTAACTGCGACTCTTCTTAAAGAGTCGATTTAAACGCGATCTTCTAATCAGTTTCGGCTTATTTTCAAGTCATTTGTGAAACTTTTTCGAGTGGTTTTCAATAAATCACATTGTGAGCATATGCATAAGTCATTTTCGAGTCTTCTTTTAATCGCACATGATAGTAATCTTACTTTAATCATCTAAAAGGGCTCGGAAAAGACTCCTTCAAGTCATTTTTGTTAAAATGATCTTCCAAATGTTGGGTGGGCGTGAACGAAAAAGTGCAATATCAGGGTTTATTAAGAATTTGTGTCTATTTTTCTCAAAATATCGACGTGCACTTTTGGAGGTTAGATTTATGTTCAGTGATGAAAATCCTATAAGAATATCCTTCTCCGATCTTTAAATCAAAACAAAAGTTATTTATTGTCGACCAGGGTTATTAACGACTTTTATTTTTTAATTTGGAAAATAACCGTTGCTCAAGTGTTTTATAAATTTACAGTTTTCAAGAGAGTTTTGTTATAAAAGTCATTGATTAACACTTTCTTAAAAAGTCAATTGATATTATTTATTGAAGATTTTTATTTATAACTTAAAAAATAAAAGTTATCATTTAATTTAAATTATGTACAAAACAAAATAATTTTCAAATTATGATTTGATAAAAATTGCATGGCCCGAATCAAGGTTCGAACCAAAACTTCTGCCCAAAAACCTCAAATTTCCGAACCTTTACCATAGGTAAATTTTGGTTTGAACCCACAAACCGGAGACCCGAAATTTTTTTTAGGGTTTGCAGCCCTGATTTACATATATTTTTTCCTTGTGTTTCTTTATGATGAAGGTTAATAAAGGCGTAAGACTGTCAAGTGCGTTCTGTGGAAAGGCCCTCTTCAGGTCTAGGCGATGCTTGTCGGTATTTAGTGTTTTCGAATTTATTGAATTTAAACCACTTACCATAATTATTTCAAGACACGAATCCAGTTTTTTAGAGCCACCTTACAAGTGTAAATTTCATTACAACGGTTTAAAGAAAGGTCCAAAGGTGTTTTAAATTTTATTTACTTACTAATTGATATCCATTACAAGAAGAACAATAAACTTTTAAAAACTACAAACCCCTGCCAATTGTGTCGTCCGTGCAAGAACTCGACCGTAAGTAACTAAATCATTTTAACGCTTTTCTTTAGCCAGGGTGTCACAAATTTACACCAAAGCTCGTGTCGGGCATCAAAGTTGTCCAAGAAGATGGTCGGTCGGTCGGCTTTATGCAATTTGTCAAGCTGAGAATTGGCTGCAGTTTTTTTCACCCCTTAGATTTTTTTCTGAAGGGTTGAAATCGCACAGCTTCTTGTTGGCCCAAAACGTGGCACTCAGTAAAATTGGCTCATTTGCATTCGAAATTTAAATTAATGCAAAAACCGCTGAAAATTTTCAAAACTTGGGCAAAGTTTTCGCCGGACCAGGCGGAGGGCTGATCATAAATATTCGCCCGGCGCTCGTTAGGGAGAAGCTGGCGAACGAATGAACGCGACTTCCTTACTAACTACGCAACGAAATCAAGTGTTGGGGAGCAGCTGCCGCGGAAAATATGTGTGTGTGGTAGCTCCGGCAACACCCCTGCCCCCACTCCTGGAGTTTCGCTTGCCGCAGTTCCTTATATTTTCGTATTCCCAGGAGAAGACCCTAGGAGCAGACCAACAACATCTTACTCGCTTTTTAAAATGTCCAATAAAAATTGCCGACACATTTCGCCCATATTTCTTCGGAATCCCATATAAATCAAGCGCTGTAATCCCTCATGCTATCGCCGCGTCGTCTTGGCAGACCAAGCGAAGATGGAGACGTAGATGGGAGTTCGGGGCTTTAGCGGAGGGCGGGCGGTGGCTCGAGTTTGGCAGTTTGGCAATAAGAAAGTTTTTCTTTTTCTTTGGTGCGGTTGGTTTTGGATGCTGCCTGGCCTCGGCTTTTGTTTGGTGGCTGCTCCTCCTCCTTCTGCCCCATCGGTGCGTGCGTGAGCTGGCCAACAAAAACGCGCGCGCACTCCCAGGCCTCATTATGGGGGGACTCTGGCGATTATTTGAAATTGCCAAAGTTTCATTCATTTTGTGGGTGTGTGGCATACGTAAATGGAAAATATATGTGTTTTGTGTACTTAGATAAATCAATATGGTGGTCGGAATCATGCCCGGAATCTAGATTCAAATGAGGGCGCGCCAATATAACCCTAGGATGCATTTCGAGCCATAGTTAATCATTGACAAAACTACCGATCTGAGAAGCAATTTGTTTTAAAAATCGCTAGAAATTTACAAACTTTTAACATTTTTTTGTTAGTTAACAAACGAAATTTGTAAAAAGTACTTTCAAGATTGTTAAGAATAAATGATTTAAAGCCTTCATCAGAAATGTTACCATTATGAAAAGGAAAGACCTTATTGTTTTCCCTACAAACAACGCAAAACATACATATAAAGAAGAAGCAACTGGAAGCCTCTAGGGTTTTTTTTTTTTTTTCTCCCCCGGGGGGGTGGGGAGCGCGCTCTAGGGTATATCAATATCGAAAAAGAGAGTGAGAGAGCGAATAAAATTTTTGTCGTGACACTGCCGAAAGGACCAAAGCCGAGCTCCTCTGAATCTCTTGGCTTATGTGCTTCTAATTTTTCGCACAAGAGGCAGGGACCTACAGTTTTTAACGCCGAGTCCGAACGGCAAAGTTTGAGAAGCTTCAAAGCTGGCGCCAATAGCTAGTGAAGGTGACCGGGTGTGTAAGTTTTTTTTTTAAGAAAAAAACTTATTCATTAGATGTCCAGCGGCGGGATCGAGTCCACGACATCTTGCACAGCAATCAAACACACTAACAGCTGAGCCACTCCCGACCAGTGAGCGAATAAACTGAGAGCAAAGCCAAAGGGAAAGGCAATTAAATTGATGTCCATTATATTAAGAATTACGTCTTATTACGAAATAAATTAATTTTGGAACCATAGTGAAAAAAATATAGACTGTGCACAAATTTTGATCATAAAATAACTTAAAACAACAAAAAAATTAAAAAGCTATGCTTCAACGGGTCTTGAACTCACGACCCCGACACTCTTTAGCAATTGCCTCCCACTGGTCTAGAGGGCTTGTTATTACAAAAGTGCCAAAGTATTAAATGATAATGGCTACATTCTTATACCCTTGCAGAGGGTTTTATAAAAGTGTCCGGATGTTTGTAACGCATAGAAGGAAGCGCCTGTCTGTCCGTCCGTCTGTTTCTATGCTATCTCCTCCGTCAATCTTAAAGCTATCCTCACCAAACTTTGCACGAAGTCTTTTGGTACAAATACGCTGCACATTTCTCGGAACCGGCCGGATCCGATGACAATAGCATATAGCTGTCATGAGAACGATCGGACGAAAAACTAGTTTTAGTGAGAAAAACTTTTTGTTTTCAATGGAAACGCCTCCAAACTTCGTATTTCTTAGTTTACTATAATTTCCCATGATTCCACCAAATTTGGACGAAATCAGATATCTATATAGTATAGCTGTCAAAAATAAGTAGAGTCTGAAAAGTAGTCTTAGAAAAACCCCCCTTTTGATATTTTCTATGGATATTACTATATTGTCTGATTTCGATTAAACTTGGGACATTTAAGAATATAACTCTAAAGGTTTTTGGAGCGTCTTTAAAACAAAAAGTTTTTCTCGAAACCAGTTTTCGACCACTTTCTATATCATCCGTTTTGATAAAATTTTGGATTTGGTTATAAAGTTGATTAGTTTTTTTTCAACTTCAATAAAAAAAAAAGTTTTTCATTTTAAATGGTGACAATTCCATTAAATTTTGTTTCGTCCAATTTTATGCGCTATAGTCATCCGATTCTGACATACTTTGTTGATTTTTGTAAAAGTAAACTATAAAATAAATAAATGAATTGCAAAATTTGGAGGCGTTTCCATTTAAAACAAAAAAGTTTTTCTCACTAGAACTTTTTTTCGACCGATCGTTCATACTGGAGCTATATGCTATAGTCATCCGATTTTGACTAAACTTTGTTGAGTTGTGTGAAAGCAAATAAAATAAATACATGCAAGTTTTGTGGAAGTTTCCATTGAAAACAAAAAAAAGTTTTTCTCACTAAGAACTACTTCTTCGGACGCTTCGTTTCTATGGGAGCTATACTATATAGATGTCCGATTTCGACCAAAATGTGGAATTGGAAGAGAGCAATGTAAACAAAAATATACAAAGTATGGTGGCGTTTCCATTAAAAACAAAAAAGATTTTCTCACCAAAACTAGTTCTTCGACCGATCGTTTCTATGACAGCTATATGCTATAGTCATCCGATCCGGCCAGTTCTGATAAATGTGCAGCGTAAATGTACCAAAATACTTCGTGCAAAGTTTGGTGAAGATAGCTTTCAAACTTACGGAGAAGATAAGCAAAGAAACAGACAGAGGGACGAATGGACAGACGCACAGGGCTAAATCAACTCAGCTCGTCGTGCTGATCAAAAACATATATATATTCAATGCGATACAAACATCCGAACAATAACAATAAAAACCTTTTTTGTTTTCATGGAAATATCCTCAAAATTTGCATGTATTTGTTTTATATGCTCGTGGGTTCAAGCCCGTAGGGCATCTGTTTTTTTTTAACTTTATTAATTTTTTAAGGTGTTTCTAGCATTGCTATATTTTTTACTTTGCATTATTGATTTTTACGAACAAAGTCAAAAATACAAAAATAGGCAAAAACATTTTTAGCCCATTGGATATTTTTAAGCATCAAATTCTAAAAATTTTACCTAAAATGGAAAGATTTAGGCTATATTTAGGCTATATTTACCATTTTTAAGGCAATTATTGCCTAAAAAGAAAATATTAGGTCATAAGAACCAGATTCTTAAAATTTTAGGAATCTTTTTTTTCTCAGTGTATTTCCACTTTAATCACATATTTCGAAATGTACATATTTTTTCTGAGCGTTTTCATATGATATGTACATTTTCATTTTACTTATTTAACAAAATTTTTTTTGGATTTTAGTATTATTTATTTCAAAGAAAATGGAGAAGCATTGTAGCCTAGTGGGAAGACTATTTTTTTCATACGCCGAGGTTGTGGGTTCAAATCCCCGTGGTGGCATACTTTTTTTTATTATTTATTTTATTTAAAATGCTTTTAGCATAGTCTATATTTTTTAAAATGCTGCGTGGTCTAAAAATTCTTTGAAGTACATCGGTTAAATTTGCTCAGCCTTTTAATGTACCTATCATATAGGGGACGCTCAGTCGATTGGACACATATATTAAATATGTACATTTTTTTCGTATGGAAAAAATGTTACATATTTTTTGGTATGTGATAAAATGTATTAGATAGATTTTTTGTCAGTGAACTTATATATGAAATTCAAATCAAACTGATGCAAAGCAGAATCGTTAGGCGAGTTACGGCTCAGAAATATCTTTAAGTCCTCTGCGTACCTAAGTGCACGTGAATGCTTAATTACATTAGTTTACAAAATTATAAAGTTTAAAATTATTGCAAGGCACAGAGAAGATTGATCCTACACACAAACAACTGAATAATTAAATACGGAAACTTTCATTACAGCTCTGCAAACTGGAATAAGTCTTAATAAAATCATTTTCAGCTTCAAGAATCGTTACGAGACAGCTAATATTCGTTGTAAATATTAGGCTCTGAAAACACCAATAATATTAATGTACATAGTTTTTCACTTTCACTTCGCCCAATTTGTATTCTTTATTGCAAGTCAGTTTTGAAAATTGAAAACAAAGAACAGCTTTTTCTCTGAATGAGAATGTTGAAGCATAAAATGAGGACTTTAATCTGCGTTTTTAAAGAAAACCTCATCTTTTTTGTCAATGTGCCGCAGATCGGTGCCCATATTAGCTTAAGTAATATTTTTAAAAATTTGATAAACAAATTAATTTTTTTAAATTAATAATAATAATAATAAATTTATTTAAAACCAATTATACACATGCTTTATACAAAAAATTCCAAAATATAACATATCTAATTGCTAGAGGTTTTAAATAGTACTCGACTATGACTATATGTCGTCAGTCGGAGAATTCGCTTCTATTACTTTGTTGAGTTTTGTTTTATTTTATTTGAGGGTTCCCTAGATACCATACAAAAAGTCTTACTACACCCTGCTTCCTCGCTCGTCGCGAGATACAGGATCGTTGGGACCTAGGCCCTCCAAATTTCTTTAGTTTATATTAGTTATATGTTGTTGTGTTTTAAAAATATTCCGCCAAAATCCGTTTCCTATACTGGGTGGCCTGTTGCAGAAACTCTACTAAGCCCTTCCAATTAGTGTCGCTCGCATCATTTAAAATGTCTCTAATTTGAGTTGGGCTTAAGACAGGTTGGCTAAAACATAAAATTCTGTGTTCTCGTAGTATTGGACATCTACCCAGAAAATGATTTATGTCTTCTACCTCATTTGTGTTGCACAATTCGCATTTATTAGTTGGTCCTGTAATGAATCTGTTTCCATTTAAGAGTATCATGTCACTTCTTGCCTTAATAATCCATGACACTGCCCGGGTATCTACTTGTGCATATTTTTTGCCGACAGTATGGTCAAGTTCTCGGTAAATTCTCCATTCACTACTTAATTTTTGCTGCACGAGTTCTGTAAGTCTGTGTCTCTTAAGCTCCGCTAATAGTGCAATGCGATTGACATTCCATAAGGTCTCGTTGCCCCAGTTCCACTCTATGTTATGCAATGAGCTCAGTGTGAATAGCTCTTTTGCCCAGAATACATTTTTATCCAATACCAACTGCGACAGGATTCGTGGCAACCTATGGCTATCATATATAAACAGAGTTTTGTAGATATACCGAAGGTGCTGGTCCAGCATGTAGAATCTGCTACCGTATCTATCCGTATCTAGAGCAAGTGAATAGTGTGGCGTTGTTTGTGGCAGGTTATAGATAAGCTTAATGAAAAAGTCTTCCAGCTTATCCACTTCCTCATGTTGGCCATAGCCCCAGACTTGCGCTCCATAAGCTTGTATTGCCCTACACACGGCACGGATTTTTTAAATTATTTCGTGTTTAAAAAAATTTAACTAAATTTTTTCAATTTTTCATTGTTTTCTTAACGGGGTATTGCTGCTAGGAAGGCGGTTTTTGGACCTTTTTAAAAAAAATCTTATTTGAAAACGGAAATAGTTATTTAAATACAGTTTTTTTTATTGTATTAAGAAAAATATTGAATAAAATAAAAATTTTTTTTTCCTTTGTACGAGGGCTGTTCAAAAAGTTGTCGGCCTTCAAAGTTGGACGTAGAAATAAAAGGTATGCTGCTGGCGGCACGGATAACTCCATTTCGGATCATCTGAAATGGAAATAGTAAACGGCGTTAGATTCAGTACTGATGTTATTCAAGCTCCTATTCCAATCATAGTTTTGCGATTTTTTTTTACAAAATGGCGGCCATTGAAAAATGAAAAATCGATTTTGGACCATTTTTTTTTAAGTTTAGTGTGAAAAAAAAAATAGTAAAAAAATTTTCAAAATTATGATTGAATTTGGGGCCATAATGGTGGCAATTCTGCGTCGATTGCACTTTGTTTCATCAAAATCGGTTCAGAACTATGGGCGCAATCAGTGCCGCCAGCTCGAAAAACGTGTTTTCGAGATAAACGCGCTTAAAATTTGCAGTTGCTAGACAAATCGGGACACTTTGGGTCATTAAAAGGGCTATATCTTCTAAAGTATTTCGAATTAAAAAAAATTTTCCTAGGACGAATATCCGCTTGGATAAAAATACGCAAAATAAAAAAAATCGAACAAAAATTTTTGCCTAGCTGCAATACCAAGCAAAAAAATGTGGAACGCTTCACGATTTTGCGTGTCATCCTTGCGCAGGGGCCATGCTAATCTTCTCTGTATCGTTCCAATTTTAGTATATGTTCTGCCGAAGCAAGAACGAAGAGTAGGCCTGAAAAGGGCCTATTTAAATGACAATGTGGGGAAAAAATACTTGAGAATTATAAGGGTAAAGTAAGCAGAATGTAGCAATTGCTTTAGGGGTTGCAAACAAACAGTTTCTGTGTGAAGTTAGATGGGCATATGTTAGAGCAGATTCTAATTAGAATATTAAACTGGATTCTCCCACTTTAAACATGATTCTAATTTGATGATATAAACAAAACTTATTAGTTTTTCAGATTCAGTAAGATTTAACTGTTGGCCAATCCTGTTTGATTTCTCCAAGCTGAAGCCATCTTTCGGAATAAGGTGGAAGTTTTTTAAGATAAATATGGGCCCCAAAGTATGCAAACTTTAAGTTCAGTCCATCGAGGCAGTTTTGAAAATTGTTCAGCAGAAACAATTCTTCCAAAAATGTCAAACTAATCACAACTTAAGATAGGCAGTTAATGTTAATTAATTTTATATATTTAGAAGACAACCTAGAAGATAAAATAAGCTTTTAAAATAATTTCATCCATACAATGAAGAGGCATGCAATTCAAATGCAAATCTTTACTTGTAGCATACTTCTAGGTGCGGCGGATACTTTCAATATAAAGACTCCCCCCTCTCAGCAGCCTTTATTAACCCAAGCCAATCGTTTCCTAATCTTCAACATATCCCAGTCTAAACTGTTTACAGTCAAAGAATATATTATCTAATAGTTTGTAAAATTCTTTTTGGTCTATTGAAACATCCAAAAAACTGTGTGTGTCCAATAAAAGTTCGATGCCATAAATTAAGTGGCACCAGTAGATATTCGATCAGTAGATACATTTCCGCTCTAACTGCTAATATACTTCCCATTTGCCTTCCGTTCTGTACTCAACTTTAATTTTTAAATGGCCGCCACAGATGGTGATGGATGCGCCCAGAAGTTTTGCTGCTGCTGTTGCAAATAAAAAAAGCGAAACACAAATATGGACAACAGAGGAGCAGAGTCATTACTCTCAGCTGGTGTCCTGTAAACTCGCAACACTTTGATGTTTCAAAAATTATTTCATTTTCTATACTCTACACAGGACGCGGGTTAAGAGATTTATGGCCGGCAGCCAGACAAAGTGTCTGTGGTGAAGGCTGCCCAAGTAAAAAGTTGCAGCAGCAAAATGGGCGACGAATTCTGCGGAATATTGTGCATTGTCCTGCCTCCTTGTATGTGTGTGTGTGTGTGTGTGTGTGAGTGGAAACGGAAAAGTTGAAGAACTTGGCTGGGCTCACATGTGAAAAGAAGCTGCCGAAGTTTGCAATTCTCTCTCGCGTAAGACGAAAGTGCAGCGCGCACTTCTCCGGAAGCAGGAAGTACTCCATTCAATTCATGCAAACAAAACCCCCCGCCCCTCCTGCTCCCTGCACTGCTGCAGCGCGAAATGAGAAATTCATTTTTTATTTAAATTTCACCAAGAGCAAAACATCGTTGTGCGATCCTGCTGGCGCTTCCGGCGCAAGGAAGATGAATGCCTTCAGAACCGACAACACGATGACGCCAATCGTTTTTTTTTTTTGTCTTTCTGTTGGTTCAGCCATGTTTAGGCAAGAGAAATATTTTGCCAAGGTTTTGAATGGGGTTGAACTTTTGTTTCATTTGTTTATGTTATTCTTAACACCAAAAAACACTCATATTTTAACAATTATGCAACTTCATTAAATCTGCGCATATTTCATGAGTGCATTTTTCCGAAACACCAATTGCAAATCGTAGTCTGTAAGCTTGTAAAAAATGTTGCTATGTTATGCATCTAGGAAATACCCCGTAATGTAGTTAAGTTTCGTTGCAAGAGACAAAATTGTCTAAAATTTACGGAGTGTACTATAGGACATTTTTTCGACGCATATAAAGAAGCAGAATTGCTGACTCTGTAAGATACTAAAAGTCGCAGATCTAGCAAATCTAAGCAAAATTTGATAGGTCTTTGCAAAGTTTGATTTTCTTCAGAAATTTTTGTGCTTTGTTGTTGGGCCAGTTTTGTTGAATTTGGCGTTTTAACAGTTTGGGTTATGATGGATATCATTTCTCAGCCGGATATCAAGCGCAGCCGATAAGTATGCACTTAATTTTGTACAATCATTAGTAGTTATGCATAAGCTGACTTTAACAGCTATTTTGTATATTTTGACGGTAAGTACGTTAAAAATCGATAAATGCAATGTAAAAAATATAGACAATGCTAAAAACACCTTAAAGAAATTAATAAAATTAAAAAAAAAAAAAAAAATTAAAAAAAAAAACCATGCTCCTACGGGGATTTGAACCCACGACCTCAACGTTCAAGAGGCTAAATACATTTTAGCCCATAAATTTTGTGTGTTTTGACGTTATAAACGTTAAAAATCGATTAATGCATTGTAAAAAATAAAGATAATGCTAAAAATACTTTAAAAAAATAGGGGAAAGTTAACTTCGGCTCGGTCTGTATCCAGCACTGCGGGAAATTCCTGCCAGGAATTTGCTATTTATTTTGAGTTTGTGGAACCCATGTAAAATATTTTGGGCAAGTTTGAATTTAAATAAATTTAAACAAAATTACGTTAAACCAACTTCGGTCTACCACTGTAGATTTAATTTCAGTAAGACGTGTCTAGTGGTTTATTATTGATTGAGCGATCGGGTGTAATGACATCACACCTCGACATCAGCCACATTGCTCTCAACATTCGGTCTAAATTATTGGGCCGTTGCAGTGTGGCCCGAAAAGAAAAAAGACTCAATGGTTGGTAGGCAATTAAATGAAGTCGGTTATTTTTGAATGCAAGATAAGAACAAGAGCTCACCAGCCGGGTCAGTACCTTGGCCAAATGAATCTGCTGCATGTGTAGCAATAAGGGAGAATGAAACTATTACAAAACAGAAACCGCTATTATTAATTTAATTAAATTAAATCTTGTATTATATTTATATGAACATTATGTGGCGCTGGCTTTGTTCTCCACCCACATTTGCCTCCATCTATGCGCTCATCACATCCAAAATAATTGTCAACAATATATTCCTGTTTTGGTTTACACACTCGCCTTAGAAACGCCGCTATCGATACGCCGCTATCTATACAAAGTGTGGATTTTGTTCAAGTTGCTGGATGCACAACAAATGAAATCGAAAACAGAAAATTCCTGGCACAATTTTTTTCATATGAACTTTGGCAGGAATTTTTTGATTTTGCGTTGCTGGATACCCGGCTTAAAAACAAAAAAGTTTTTCTCTTTAAGACTAGTTTTTGGACCGATCGTTCCTATTGCAGCTATATGCTATAGTCATCCGATCCGACCGGTTTCGACAAATGTGCAGCGTATTTTTATCAAACGACTTCGTGCAAAGTTTGGCATAGAAACAGACAGACGGACAAGGCTAAATGAACTCAGCTCGTCATGCTGATCAAGAATATATGGTATACTTTATATGGTCGGAGATGCTTCCTTCAATGCGTTACAAACAACCGCACAATTTTATAATACCCAGTCCATCTGTCCGTCCGTCCGTCTGTCCGTCTGACTGTTTCTAGGCTATCTTCTCCATCAGTTTGAAAGCTATCGTCACCGAACTTTGCACGAAGTTTTTTGGTACATATACGCTGCTCATTTGTCGGAACCGGCCGGATCGGATGACTATATCATATAGCTGTCATAAGAACGATCGGTCGAAAAACAAGTTTTAGTGGGAAAAATTTTTTTGTTTTCAAGGCAAACGCCTCCAAACTTTGTATTTCTTAGTTTACTAAGCTTTTCCATGATTCCACCAAATTTGGTGGAAATCGGACATCTATATAGTATAGGTGTCATAGAAAAGTATAGTCTGAAAAGAAGTCTTACAAATTTTCTTACAAATTCTACAAATTTTGGTCAAAATTTTATGACTATAGCATATAGCTGCCATAGGAACGATCGGCCGAAACTATATTTATTTTATATACTTTTACACAATTCTACAAAGTTTTGACAAAATCGGATGACTATAGCATATAGCTGCAGTATGAATGATCGGTCGAAAAAGAAGTTCTACTGAGAAAATCTTTTTTGTTTTAATTGGGTTTGCCTCCAAATTTCGTAATTAACAGTTTGTTATGCTTTTCCATGATTGCACTAAGTTTGGTCGAAATTTGACATCTTTATAGTATAGCTCCCATAGAAAAGGTCCGAAAAATAACACAGTTCAACAAATTTTGGGTCCACGCGGGCCGAGGCATGAAATTGCACGTCAAGTTTTTGAGAAATCGGTGGTCGAATTTGTTAAAAGAGTCACTTTTCAGACAAATTTTAAAACGCCATCTTAAGCGGGGAATGAGTTACTGGAAAATTTAGATGGCAATAAACCAAATTCCTAGTTGTTGGTCCAAGAACCATAAATAAATTTTAAAAAAAGTACAATTTATAATTTTTTTAAAAATCTTATTTAAAAAAAACGAACTGCGAGGGTATACAAAACTTCGGCCATGCCGAAGTTAACTTCCCCTATTTAATTTTTTTGGATCTCTTTTTTTCAAGTGAACTTCAGAGGCACTTGATCTCTGATATAATATAGCATAAGTGTCAACTATCAAATAGCCGTCAAGTTGGAGTATACGAAGTGGATAGATCCAAAACAATTGCGACTACTTGGCATACTCCCTTGTCAATTAAATTTTGGAATTTTTGACTATATGGAAGGCCATAACAAATCACATAAATCTGGAGGCGCTGCAAAATGAGACTCGCCAATATTGAAATTATTTTACAATAATTCATGCTACTTGTTCATATCAGAAGAATAATTCTTCAGATTTGAACATGGATAAGATTATTGTCGAATACTTTCATGAACTCTTTCTGCATAATCCAGTGTACACCCACGCTGCTGGGCATAGAGAGGATCAGTTCATTTGGCCCCGACAACGTGACCGGCGCGCTTACCAAGTGCGTTTATGGTTTGATGATTTACAGTCACAGTCATAAATATTCGCACGGCCAGTGTGCACATTATACGCGATTTATGCTGCGCCGACCATAACTCATGCAACAGCACATGTAAAATTTATGCAATTATTAATTTAACACGCCGGCAATCCTGCAACCCCCACCCCAACTTTACCGTTAACCCATCCCCCATTTAAATTTAGATCAACGGGTTTATCACCCAGAATTCTAGCCAGATCTAATCAGTGACCAGTCGCGGCAGTTCGGAAAATTTCTTCTGCCTAGGGTTATCCAGGCCACCCACCCCCATAATTTACTCGACGAGCAAAAACACTCACAAAAATAATAAATGTCCAATATGTTAGCCTCTACTGGCCAGAAGCAAAAACAAAAAAACAGAAAGCAACACCAAACACAGCACTGAATCGACAAGAGCGAAAAAAAATCCCCTGTTCATTTGGAATGTGTGAACCAGAAGCTGGTCAAAAGGCACGGGGGGCCACCTGCTAGGCTCGAGTGCAGTTCCAGGCCCGAACATGGGCAACATGTCGCTCCATTAATTTGCCATAAAACAGAAGTGGACTAAAATTTGTTTGCAAAAAATTACAAATGGTGGAGCCAGAAAAGGGAAGGAACAAAGAAACTACATACATAGTTTGGGGGAGAAACTAGGGTCTACTAATTTATGGCTGGCAACATTTGTGATGTTCTGTTAAATGTCCACAATGACACATTGAGAACATCCCCCGCCAAGGAAAACCGAATATTCCAGAACATGAACTGGTTGTAAGAGATAATCACTAATGGAGATGCATAACTTCTACTTACTATACTAGTGTGTGGTCAATTGTAAGGCAGTTACAACCAACTATACGAGTCTCCCATCTAGCAAGTTCCAGAGGGTGACGAGTTCTACATATATACTTATGAATCTTCATATATTTGTATTTATCATATTTGTAAGATATCACGGTAATAGACCCTAAATATCTGAAACTAGGGACATCTGTAAGCATCACCTCATACCAAGTTTATCCAAAAAGATCTAAGATCGCATATTGTGCAAACGAACTGCAGCATCTATTAATTTTTTAGTATGCTTAAGGGTTACTGGTGAATCTGCTTTTGGAAATTGTCTATCACATCTAGTTTTTGAGTAATTTGAGCTTAAACTTGCTTAAGATGATTATGTTGACCCGCTTAAACTAGTTTTATGTGGGACCTTTACTATTGTTTTTACTCTCTTTGATATAACAGTGCGACACTCAAAATGGCCTGGGAACGGGACCAATTAATTGTGAAACTAGATGCAGCAGGTAGCAACACCTCATTCACAGTTTTTCTTGACCACCCTCTAAGTTCGCGTTTAATGGGCACATTTACACTAGCAACACATAGCTACAACATCTATTGCTGGTTGAACATAGATGAAAGCTACAATTTTGAAAATTCACAAAAGATGAAAGGTTTTATTGCAATGTTTATTCTAAACTCCCACCTCCAATGGACAAGTGGTTAATACCCCGCCATAGAGGTCCAACTTAAAAACTTGATTGTATGGAAAACCATTCGATAAAATATCCTAAGATTTTAAATTTATTGGGTTACTGAGCCCTTAAACGTGTTCTCAAGAGATAGTAACATGCAACTAAAAACCGCAATATGATTATCCACACTTGACCACACCCATTTAAGAGTCGCTATAGGTCACAAACTAGAGAAAAAATAGACAGAATTCCGTTCATAATTTTACCGTCGAAGCCTAAAGCTAAGTTCACACGGTCAAACTTATTTGTCAAAAATGACGCAATATTTGTCGAAATTAGTTTGACGTGTATGTGAACGCCAAATTTATTTGCAGCCAAACGCTTGTGTCAAACGGTTTGCCGAGTTTGCCAAGTCAAGTTTTCGACAAATTTGCGTGCTGTCTGAAAACAATGTGAACACTCTCTCGCAAGCTCTTATCGTATTTGCCGAGTTTGTTCTTACAAGGCAAATTTTAAAACAAGATTGTGTGAGCTTGTGTGAGTAACTTCAAGTGCAATGTCATTTGTAATTCAATTTTAATATTTAATTCGGATGAGATTTGCATAACTGTGTAAAAATGAGTACATTAATATTGCTTTTTTGTACGATTCAGACGACTTGCTGCAGGGATTGAATGGCGCATTGGCGTGGCCTTTTGCGAAATGATTGGAGCAAATAAAAATATATAAATTAGCTTTACGCAGCAACCTTTGGATTCCCTTTGCTTTACCCACGGACTCTCCCATTCTCTGCGTTGTATTTTACGCTTGTTTTTTGCAGAGAAGTAAGGGCATGCCACGATGAAGCGCCAAGGCAAATAATTAACAAATTATTTTCCTTATAGCTTTGCCCATGTCTGTTTTTGCAAAAATATTAGGCGATAGAGACTTCGATTTGCCCGGTATTTTATATAGCACGAAGGCCCAAGGGAGAGGAACGCATAACCAATGCAAGAGAATACAGAGAGTTCTGATCTGAATGATGCCACATTTGCTCAATGATTCAGGTTGACAAAATCTACATGTAAAATAATTAATGGTACGATCAGAGTTTAAGTTAAACCGTTGACTTCAATTGCGATTCAATTTGTTGTGACTAGGATTGTTAGCAGGACTTGGCGGCGCTGCGTTCTTATGCATGTGGCAACTTCCTTATCACTGCAGCTGACTTCTGTGCACCTGACAAGGGTCCCCTGCTATTGCTTTTGATTCATCGCTATCAATTTTAACAAATTTTTCCCAAAAATATTACCAGCAGCATTTAATAACATTAAAAAATCTCTAACAAATATACCTAATTTGTTCACCGTGTCTGGTCACCCTAATGCAGCGAGAGGAATTTATCGATATCAGATAAAACCGCTGTTAAGAAAACCAAATGACTTTACCGCTTGTCAACTGGAGGAACAAATTTTAAATACGGGCCTAAGTCGATTATTTGACAGCTGCCATAGACAAAGTCGCAAGCCAAGTTTGCGAGTGTGAACACTAAGCCAAATTCAATGCAAACTTTTGAAGTTCCTAAAAATTTACTTGCAAACTTATTTGGCGTGCGTGTGAACACCTAGACAAATTCGGACACAAATCCGACAAACTCAAGCCATGATAGTTTGTGTAAATTAATTTGCCCGTGTGAACTTAGCTTTAGTCTCTTACTACGACTACTTTTCAGACTCTAATTTTCTATGACAGAAGAAACACACCGGCCATATTAGCTTAATTTTATTAAAAAATCATTAAAATTTCTTTTTTCATTTACTTTTCTTGTTATCTGGGATAAGAACTCGGGACCCCGGCAACTGAAAACCACGGTCATCTCGAACACGGTCATCTCGCGATTTATAGCGGCCTAAATAATAAAAGAGTACTGTTGTTGTAAAATAATTTTATATAAGTTTTGTTTAAGAGGCGGTTTTTGTAGTATAGTGGGGAGGATATAATTTCGAGCGCCATAGTCGTGGGTTCAAATCGCCGCGATGGGGCATAGTTTCAGCTCGTCGTGCTGATCAAGAATATATATAATTTATGTAATCGGAGATGCTCTCTTCAAGGGTTTAAAAATGTTTGTTTAAGAAAACTTTGAAAACATCTATAAAATTCAAAAACCTAAAGATGCCCTACAAATATGAAACACACCTTATCTATACTATACTTTTCAAGTGTAGACAATCAAAAGCAAAAATACTTGTAACAATATTTTGCATTAAAATTACTTTACGGCTGGGTAGATTCAAACAACCAAACTTTTTTCTGTGTTAGCTTTACAAAAAACACTTAATATGTATAAATAATGCAATCTTGCCGTTTGAATTAAAACAGACGATTATAAATGCAGTGATAACATTTGACAGATTAAGAGGGGGGTGTGTCATTTGAAATGACTTTTCACACACCTTGTACACATTAATCTTAAATACTACAAAAACACAGACAATTTGTAGATTGCAAACGACACAAAGGCATTGCCTGGAGTCGATTTAGAACTATGAAATCAGTTTCCGTTTAGCTTTTGAAGCGCGCACTACAACAACGATGGCAAAGGATAATTTAACAGCTGTACTACATGGCATTGAGGATCTTCGTTTGGTAGGCCACTCACCTAGTATCTCACTATATAGATATATTAATTTTACTGATTTCAACTTTCACTACTTAGGAACAACGTCCCATACCAGAAATAGCCGATGATGGTAAGTAGTTGGAAGTTAATTTTTACAATAGTTTATTCATTTTTCATCTGCCCTTACAGAGGTTCTTTTGGCCATGGATAGCGTGGGTATTTGCGGTTCTGATGTTCATTACCTTCGACATGGACGCATAGGTGATTTTATTTTAACCAAACCCATGGTCATTGGTCACGAAGCTGCCGGTATGGTGGCCAAATTAGGCAAAAAAGTAACCCATCTCAAGGTGGGTGATCGTGTGGCCATTGAACCTGGTGTACCCTGTCGGTATTGTGATCACTGCAAGCAGGGCAAGTATAATCTATGCGCTGGCATGGTGTTCTGCGCAACGCCACCGTATGATGGTAATCTCACGCGTTATTACAAACATGCGGCGGACTTTTGTTTTAAGCTACCCGATCATGTGAGTATGGAGGAAGGAGCCTTGCTGGAACCATTGTCGGTGGGTGTACATGCGTGTCGTCGTGCGAATGTGGGTTTGGGATCAAAAGTTTTGATTCTGGGAGCAGGACCTATTGGATTGGTAACACTACTGGTGAGTATAGCATAAAGGATGAACTTGTATTTAAGCTCATATTCGATATACTGGAGGGATCTATCTGGTTAGCCAAATACTGAACAGAAAATCATGAGAGTTTAAAAAAAGTCCTAGAGCATGTCTTAATTTTTCGAAGAACGTTTATTCCTTTAAAAGACAACAGTGAAAATAAGTCATAAAGAATTTGCTTGCATCTTCCGTTTCTACCTTGATAAATGCTTAATTGAGGGATAATTATTCTTGAAATATTTTTGAAGAAGGAGAATTATAAAGTTTTGCTTTTGTTTTTGTTTTCCGATTTTTTCATAAACCTTCGCATAGCAATATATTTTAGTTTTTGCATATCCTTTCGACCATTATCAGCTCCTTTGGATGAAAATCTAAGATCAATTGGATATTTTAATATCTAAAAATTGGGCAAGTTAACTTCGGTTCGGGCGAAGTTTTGTATACCCTAGCAGTTTGTTTTTCTAATAAGACGGCTTTTCGGACCTTACTTTTCTATGGGAGCTATACTATATAGATGTCCGATTTCGACCAAACTAAGAGCAATCATGAAAAAGCATAACAAACTGTTAATTAAATAGTTTGTAGGCGATCCCAATAAAAACCAAAAAGTTTTTCTCACTAGAACTTCTTTTTCGACCAATCATTCATACTGCAGCTATATGCTATAGTCATCCGATTTTGACCAAACTTTGTAGAATTGTGTAAAAGTACATAAAATAAATATATGCTAAGGTAAGGAACGTGTCTATTGAAAAGAAGAAAAATTTTCTAAGAAGAACTAGTTTTTCGACCTATTGTTCCCATGGCAGCTATATGCTATAGTCATCCGATTTTGACCAAACTTTGTAGAATTGTGTGGGAGCTTATAAAAACAATACATGCCAAATTTGAGGACATTGCCATTGAAAACAAAAAAGTTTTTCAAAATAAGACTACTTTTCAGACTCTACTTTTCTATGACTGCTACACTATATAGATGTCCGATTTCGGCCAAATTTGGTGGAATCATGGAAAAGCATAGTAAACTAAGAATTACGAAGCTTGGAGGCGTTTCCATTGAAAACAAAAAAGTTTTTCTCACTAAAACTAGTTTTTCGACCGTTCGTTCCTATCACAGCTATATGCTATAGTCATCCGATCCGGACGGTTCCAACAAATGTGCAGCGTATTTGTACCAAAACTCTTCGTGCAAAGTTTGGTGAGGATAGCTTTAAAACTGACAGAGAAGGTAGCATAGAAACAGACGGACTGGCAGCGCTAAATCAACTCAGCTCGTCATGCTGATCAAGACTATATATGTACTTATGTGGTCGGAGATGCTTCCTTCGATGCGTTACAAACATCCGGACAATTTTTTAAACCTCTCTGCAAGGGTATAAAAAGGAACGATCAACTTCCACTAGGTTGGTAAGAAGATACAAAGAACAAATTAGAACATGCTGAAGCTATTCGTGCAATGTGCAGTGTAAGCTATGGTACGTAACAGAACCTGAAACAGAATCGAAATATGGCTTAAGTCACTGCCTGAATTCAAATAATGGGTGATTTTTTAAGAGCTATAGGAGAGTTTTAAAAAAATAAACACATAAAATTCAGAAAAATGCGATGAAATCTTTATTTGAATCGATAGTACGGTCCATATAATTTAATGTTTGAAGATTTTTTCATGCAAATGTTGACCGTGATTGCGCCTCAAATGGTCCATCCGCTTAGTCCAATTTTGGCCTACTCTTTCCAACATTTCGGCCGGTATCTCACGAATAAATGCTTCAATGTTGTCTTCCAATGCGTCAATTGAAGCGGGCTTGTCTGTATAGACATGAGCTTTAACATAGCCCCACAAAAAATAGTCTAAAGGCGTTAAATCGCACGATCTAGGCGGCCAATTGACCGGTCCCGAACGTGAAATAAAATGATCACCGAACTCGCCTCTCAATAAGTCCATTGTTGTGCGTGCTGTGTGGCATGTGGCATTGTCTTGCTGAAACCACATGTCATGCAAGTCATGCTCTTGCATTTTGGGCAAAAAAAAGTTGGATACCATTCACAGTTACGTTACGATTCGCATCATCTTTGAAGAAGTACGGTCCAATGATGCCACCAGCCCATTAACCGCACCAAACTGTGACTTTTTCTGGATGCATTGGTAGCTCTTGCAATGCTTCTGGCTGATATTCACTCCAAAATCAACAATAATGCTTATTTACGTGCCCATTGAGCCAAAAATGAGCTTCGTCGCTGAACACAATTTTTCGGTAAAAAAGTGGATCTTCGGCCAACTTTCCAAGAGCCCATTCACCAAAAATTCTACGTTGCGGTAGGTCGTTCGGCTTCAATACTTGCACCAGCTGTATTTTGAAAGGCTTCACACCTAAATCCTTCCGCAAAATTTTCCACGTTGTTGAGTGCTGCGAACGGCGACGAATCCATAATTGATGGTCATCATTAACACTGGCCGATACAGCTGCTATATTTTCTTCAGTTCGCACTCTACGTAAGCGTGTTGGTGGTTTAATGTCCAACAATGTAAATTTGGTGCGAAATCTAGTCACAATATCCCAAATAGCCGCTTCAGTGGGTCGATTAAACTGACCATAAAATGGAAGAAGCGCACGATGAACTTTCTTAACAGAGCACGCATTTTGATAATAAAATTCAATAATTTGCAAGCGTTGTTCGTTTGTAAGATAGACCAAACTGAAGATGTTTGACAGTGAAACAAAACACGAAACGTGCGTGAGCTGTTTAAACCAGTGTTGCCAAAAAGATAATAGCTTAAAAATCACACTTTATAAGGTTCACCCTTAACCAAAATCTAGCAAATCAAAATTTTTCAACATTTGCAGTAAAGTGCCCAATTCTTTCAATAGTCTTCACTTTTATATCCCTTTAAATTTTCTAGGCAGCTCAATCGATGGGCGCTTCAGAGATTTTGATCACTGATCTGGTGCAGCAACGTCTCGATGTGGCCAAAGAGCTGGGTGCCACCCACACGCTATTGCTGACAAAGGAACAGACCGCCGAGCAAACGGCTAAAATTGTACGTCAAAAAATGAGTGCCGAACCGGATGTATCTGTAGATTGCTGTGGTGCAGAAAGCAGTGCAAGATTGGCCATTTTTGTAAGCATTTGTAGATTCCTTATGAATGTGAAATTTACACTCTAAAGTCTCCATGCAGGCCACACGTTCAGGCGGCGTGGTGGTGATAGTAGGAATGGGTGCTCCGGAGGTCAAGTTGCCTTTAATCAATGCGCTGGCACGTGAGGTGGACATACGCGGCGTCTTTCGTTATTGCAATGAGTGAGTACTATTTCTATTTCTGAGCAACATCTGGGTGAATACTTATGATGCCTTACAGCTACGCGGCGGCCTTGGCTTTGGTGGCTTCCGGCAAAGTAAATGTCAAGCGACTGGTGACCCATCATTTCGACATCAAAGAGACGGCCCAGGCATTTGAGACCTCACGCCATGGCTTGGGCGGTGCTATTAAGGTCATGATACACGTACAACCCCGAAACGCCAACAATCCTGTCAAATTTTAAATTCAATAAACAAACTTAGTAATCACTTAATTTTCCTTCAAGCACTAACTGGGCCAGGTGCTCAATTTTTTGTTTACAAATTTTAGTTTTTATTTTGGAACTTCGTTGAAATTAACTAAATTTTTTTAAATTACCAAGAAATGGCCAGTTTAGTACTTGGACGCTTTGGTTTGTGTCGTCGATCATCTCATTATCTGGGACTACTAAGGGTGGGCTATCGTCCCACTAGCCTAAGCCAGCGTCAAAAACATGCCGGAGATGGCGAAGAAACGGGTGAGGATCAAGGCAAGACACCACGTACTCCTCGCCTCAGACAGGTGAAACCCATTGAAGTGCGTCTGGGTATGAGCAGTAGTAAGCAGTTGCAAAGGAAGCGTATGGTACGTAGAGGAGCTGAAACTAGCGGCCTGAAGACTGAATCGTTAAGTGCCGATAACAATACTCCGAATATCAAGCCTATACCGGAAATTCCAATGGAATGTAGGCCTGAATCACCGTTTGAGTCTAGACCCGAATTGCCGGTGATAAAGAAGCATGAGCCCACTGAAATCAAACCAAAGAATCCCTTTGTTATTACATGTCAGGTGAAAAAGCCATGTGATGATAAAACCAAGCAGAGATGGGAACCCGAAGTTGTACAGGCTACAGAGAATCGATTAAGCATGGAGAAACCTTTAGAAACGAGTGAAGTAAGAGACGCCAATTTAGAAATTCTGAAAAGTCAAATACAGGCGGGGCAAAAAGTCTCAGGTAGTCTAGAAAGCACACCCATAAGTTCAGAGCTCAAAACCCCAGAGATGAAAGGCACTAAACCACTTTCTGGTACCGTAGAAATGAAAAGTCAAGTACAGCCACCTAACTCAGAGCTGAAAATACCTGAAACTGTAGAGCAATCTGTAACGAAAGTGGAACATAAGTGCCAAACCAGTTCGGGGGAAATCTGCCAATCGACTTCGGAGACTGTAGAGAATCAAACCAAAGCGTCTGAGGTGAATTCAAGTGCAGAAAACAAGTCTAAAGAAGAGGAAAAGTGTCTTACGAGATCTGAGATGAAAGTTTCTGATAATGAAACATGTCCACTAAACTCCGACTTAAAAAAGTCTGAGACTCCAGCTGGAACTGAGTTCCAGTCAACTCAGCTTAAAGAAAGTGAGGTCAAGTTGGAGGATAAGTCCCAAACAAATTCTGGAGCTATAACTTCTGAGAATCAAGACGGTAAGACGTCCAATCAGGGTCAACCTGAATCTGAAGTAAAGACATCGCAGACTATAGAAAGCCAGGAGAACCAGTCTACTGAAAACCAACATAAAGCGGAGCAACAGCAGACAGAGAACTCCGAGTTGAAGACCTCTGAAACTCAACAAAATATGGCCCAATTTCTGGGTCTAATAGAATCTGAGACTAAAGAAAGTAAGAACTTAGGTCAGTGCCAACCTGGATCTGAGTTAAACACATCTTTAGAAAGCCAGGGTAAGGCAGAGGACCAGTCTAAGCCAGACTTTTCGGTTCTGACTACAGAAACCCATAACAAAGGCCAAGAACTTCAAGAGAACTCCAAAACCTCTGAGACTGCAGAAAATTTGGCTCCTTGGCTGTATGAAGTACAATCTATAGAAAGCCAAAGCCAAGTGCAGGGTTCTAAACTAAGCCAAGTGAGCTCCAAGTTAGAGACCTCTGGGACTGAAGTAAGCCCAGAGAAGACTGAGATTAACGAAACTCTGACCCCTTGGCTGGATCAAATAGAGTCCCAGTTGAATAAAAAAAGCCAGAATCAAGTGGAGGATTCTTCTACTAATCTGAGCCAAGTGAACTCTGAATTGAAGACCTCTAAAACTGAAGAAAATCTGACTCCTTGGCTAGATCAAATGGTATCTCAGTTAAGCACATCTTTGACTAAAGAAAACCAGAAACAAGTGGAGGACTCTCAGTTAATGTCTTCTACTGAACAAAATCAAGTGAGCTCCAATTTGAGGAAGTCAGACACTGAAGATAATAAGACCCAACCGAAATCTTTCAATGAAGAAATCCAGAACCAAGTAAACTCCAATTTAAAGCAAACAGAGACGGAGGAAAATAGGAAGCAAGCTAAATCTTTGACTGAAGAAAGCCAGAGCCAAGTGATCTCCAATTTAAAGAAGTCAGAGACTGAAGAAAACAAGACCCAAACAAAATCTTTGACTGAAGAAAGCCAGCAACAAGTGGAGGCTGCTCAACTCCAGACCTCTGAGAAGAACACGAAGACTAAAAAAATCGTACTTTATAACGAGACTCCTGAGACTGAAGAAAGTTTGCAAACCATCTTAGGTCAAGTGGAAACTGGTTTAAAGAGATTTCAGACTAAAGAAAACCAGTTGCTGTCTTCGAAGACTAATGAGACTCAAAGTAAAACCAAGGAAGAGAATACAACTAAAACTCAAGAGAACCAGAACATGATCTCAAATCTTAAACCTACTGAAACTAAAGAACAGCAATTAGTAGATGAATCAAAGTCTAAGGTGCAGTCTTCTACAGATAGCAAATCTACTGTGTCTACTGAAAAGGAGTTCCCAAGCCAACAGCAAATCGTCAAAGAATCCACTACAGAACCTAAGTTAGTTAAAGAGACACCAACTGAAGTTAAGTCTAAGCCCTTAAGACTAATCCAATCCAGTGCTGAATTTAAGACAGGCGACAAAGCGACTTCTATGAATATTGTTGTAGAATTTTCTGAATCTTTGACTAAGGAACCCAAGCCCCTCGAAATACAACTCCAAAAAAAGGAAGAAGTACCTAAGCTAACTAAGGAACCCAAGCCCCTCGAAATACAACTCCAAAAAAAGGAAGAAGTACCTAAGCTAACTGAACATTCTAAGCCTTTTGCGGAAACAGTAACTCAGGCAGCTCTTTCCAAGAAAGATATAAGCGAGACTAAGTCTGCGTTTGAGCCAAAGAGTGTGGAAAGCCAGAAAAAGGAACCAAAACCCCTCCAAATACAGCTCCAAAAGAGTGAAGAAGTCGCTAAGCAGCAATCAAATATTTTATATGAAAAAATAGTCGATCAGACAGCCCTTTCCCAGAAAGATCACACTGAAAGTAAGTCTGCGTCTGAACTAAAGAAAAGTACAGAAATCAAAACTGATCTATTAAGATTCATTTGGACTGGATATTAAGTAATACATTTTTGATACCCTGTACCAAAGGTAGGCAGTGTATATTAAGTTGGTGCAAAAGTATGTGACGGCCAAAAGGAAGCATCTCCGAACCTATAAAGAATATATATTCTTGATCAGCAACAACAGCCGAGTCAATGTAGCCATGTCCATCCGTCCGTCTGTCCGTATAAACAAACAGATCTCAGAGAAGGGTAATAAATGAAGATTTGACAGATCAAGTTAGAAAAAGCGTCATACCTCCCACAGTTTTAAAGAAAGATGCTTCGTACCTTCTGGACATATTTAGTAATAAGCATTGTATATCGATCAGCCAAATGAATAGTAATGATCGTATCAACGGTAGTCGAGATATAAGGAAAACAAATAATTAGCCAGGGCAGCACCAGCCGCAACGGCGATGGGCAGCACTTCACACACCAAACTTTGGTTACAGAGTATATTATAGTCGGGCTTTCGAGCTTTACCGACTTTCTTACTTGTTTGATATTATAATATCATTTTGACGATTTTCAGCTCCATTGGATGAAAATCTAAGATCAATTTGACATTAAATATCCAGTCCAAATGGATACCAAAAACATCCAATGGATCATCAACAACTCTCATCTCTTTCTCCATGTAGATATACAACTCCAAAAAAGGGAAGAACTAACCAAAGAACACTCAAACATTTCAAATGAACCTTTCAAGCCCCTAGAGGAAGCAGTAGCCAAAAAAGCTGAGAGTAAGTCTTCATTCGAACCAAAGACCTCAGATAAAACTGAATTCGAAGCACGAAAAACCCCCGACTTTATATCATTTAAAGACGAAGAAGAAGCCGACTTTACTTCGGCATCAAATAATGAGCTTTTGTCCACCAGACAACTAAAAGAGCTAAAATCTCGTTACCCTAGAGCGGAAAGAGCTGAAGACTCAATAGAAACGGACACCATAGAAGATAACCAAATTTCAACAGAGAAATCAATAGCTGACATAGTGGCTCAGTTCGAACCAAAGTCCGTAGAATCCACTACAAAATCTACACCCATGTTTGAAGTGAAATCCGATGAATCACCCTTAAAAGAGATGCCAAGTCACAACTTGGAACAATCACAGAACGAAAAGGTAGCTAGTGAGCCAACGGCAAAACTTACCGAACAAAAGTCCGTAGATTCCACTAATAAATCTATGTTTGAAATAAAATCCGATGAATCACCCTTTAAAAAGACGCCAAGTCACAACTTGGAACAATCGCAAAACGAAAAGGTAGCTACTGAGCTAACGGCAAAACTTACCGAAAATACGGAAGAAGAAAATTCCACAAAAATAGAGGAAACTCCCGCCTCGAGACTTGCTGCTATGTCTGCCAACTTTGTGAAATCACGCACAGAGGATACTACAGGTGAAATTGACTTTCTAAAGAAGATGATGATTGAACCTACAAACTCAAGTGAGTCTACAGAAAACACCGAATCAAAAACCGAGAGCAAGGAAGAAGTTTCGGAGACCAACTCTTTACCCGACGAAACCCAGACCACTGAATCAGAAAAACCAAAACTAGATAAGGGTGAATTGGGCATGAAATTGGTTTTACCCGATGAGGATAGGGCACCACCAAAGCCCAAGACTTTGGCTCAATTTTTATATGAAAAATTCATAGGTTTGGCCAAAAAGAAGGATGCAGAGGGTAAAAGAGGTATGTGCACTTATAGTGGTCACTTAACGTTCGATAAGGATGACAAGAACAACAACGAAGAGGAGCGTCTATACGATGGCGTCTATATAACACCGGATCTGGCAAGACAAGGTCTGGGAGCCAAAGCCATACGTAAGGCTCGCGAATCCAAAGAGCGTAGGAAGGCGCGCAAATCTAAGCAAAGGGATACTGAAGATCGACTGAAATACGATATACAACCTCTAGATAACAATGAACCCGTTTTCTCCAAGAAGATAGTCATCTTGGGTGGTACCTCAGCCAAACCAAAAAATCCTCTAAAGAAGTTCAATGAAGAAGACAATGATTCGTCTGACAGTGAGATTAAGATACTGGGTGGTACACCGCAACAAAAACTAGAACGGGAAAAAAATCAAAGCGAAAAGAAGGAAGAAATTGAAATACTGGGAGGCTCCCAAAATAAGCAGCCTGTGGCGAAAGAGACAGCTAGTTTTAGCGGCTATATGCCAGCTTTTACGCGTTCGATATGGGTAAGTATTGTTTGACTTAACTAAGAGTGGCCTACACTTACATCTAGTTACATATACAAGGTCGCCTCGAGGTGATTGGAACCTACATCAGCTTTCTATTGATAAGCTTTAAGTATACTCAGTAATTTTATACTATTCCCGGTGTGGCCTGATAAGCCCCCACAGCACAAAAATAGAAGCCACTTTAGGTTATTTGTAGGTCAAGATCGTATCTCTCTCTCTAACAGACTGTGGGACAGCAATCTCTATTTCCAGATGCGGAGAATGGCACTAAGAAATCCAAATAGACGATTAAAATGCATTGAGGCGTCAATACAAACTGGTTCCATCTCTTGGAAGGGTCATTCTGGCTGACTCATGGCGATGATAATGATGTAAAACAGCAAGTGGCCAAATGATTCTGCAAAATTTAAGTTTAATTATTATTATTTAATGGTTAATAAAAAAAAAATTGTTAAATTTAATCTGGTTAGCAATTTGAATTTAATTTACGTGAGGCAGTTTGAAAATTGATTTGTAAGCTCAATGCACTCTCCAATATAAATACATTCATTTCGTCCAGTATGTCACCAATGGCAGCTGTAATGATGTCTTGCAGGGCTGCAATTGTGGCTGGCTTGTCGCTGTACTCGAGAGATTTCACGTAGCCATTCAAAAAATAGTCTAGTGGGGTCAAATCACGTGATCTTGGTGGCTGATGGACTGGTTGAAAACGTGAGATTAATTGATTACTAAACAAGCCTCTTTGTTGGTCCATGGTTTCCCCATGCCGTGTCACATGTGGCACCGTGGTGTTAAAACCACATTTAAACCAATTCCAGATCTTCCATTTTGGGCAACATAAAAGATAGGTAAAGTATTCCAGATGGTCGAGTAATACAAGCACAATTGTTAAGAACCCCGACGTATTGACATATCGCAATCTTAATTGACACTGGCCAATGGTTAGGTTAGGTTATGTTGCTACAGCTGCTGCCTGCCGCTCAGTCTCAGCATTGCGGAAGCCTCGCACATTTTAGAGGACCTGGCAGAAGATGCACAGGGGAGACGCCCAATATTGATAGCAGGTGATTTTAACGCATGGGCTAACGAGCATCCACAAATGCGAGAGGCCAGGCACTTTTGGAAGCATTTGCAGCGCTAGACATTACATTGCTCAACACGGGGGGAAAGCAGATCTTTTACAAGGCGGACAGAGGCTCAATCATCGACCTTACGTTTGCAAGCAGTAGCCTCATCCCACGGAGCAGCTGGGCAGTGAGATATACACCGGGAGTGACCACATGGAAATTATCTGCACGCTGCAACAACCTTGCAACACGGTTATTCGGCGCCCACCTAAAATAACACTAGAGCCGGAGATGATCCTTATACAAATGGATGGTTTTACCACCCAGGGGTCAGCCAAAGACAGCAGCCCAAATGGCGGCGCAAATAAAAGCAGTATGCGACTGTGCGATGCTTCCAAAAACTCGGGGACCCCCAAAGAGGAGTCCAAAATACTGGTGGTCAAGGGAAAGATCGACTATCCACGCCATTAGCAAACTGATATAGCGAGCCAGGCCATCGAAGGGGAGCGTTGTAGGTTTGGAAGCAAGGAGTACTGCCTTGTTGTCACGCTCGACATAAAAGCGCATTCAATTCAGCTGGATGGCAGCATAAGCGACAAGCTATTAGTTCTATAGGGGTCCCACCATACCTAGCAGCCATTAATGAAGACTACCTCAGCAACAGGGTACTCATGAACGAGACTGACCTAGGCACAAAACAGTACAGCATCACCAGAGGTGTTCCTCAAGGGTCGGTACTGGGCCCTATGCTCTGGAACATTATGTATGACGGTATACTGCGCCTACAACTGCCGACAGGAGCTTCGTTAATTGGACTCGCCGACGACATCGCCATATTGATAGTAGCAAAACATATCGAGGTAGCAGAACAAACGTGTAACCAGGCAATTTCTATTGTGAAACTGTGGCTTGAGAGTATGAACCTGGCTTAAGCCATACACAAGACGGAGACGGTGCTCATAAGCAGTCGGAAAGTAGTGGAGACGGCCACGATAAGGGTAGGTGATGCCACCATTACCTCTCGACCCCACATAAAGTACCTCGGGGTTATGATTGACCACAGGTTAAACTTTAGGGACCACCTGGCGTATGCTAGTCAGAAGGCAAGCGTAATGCCGACAGCCCTGGCCAGAGTCATGGCCAATATAGGGGGCCCTAAACAGTCGAGACGGAAACTCCTCGTAAGCGTAGTTGGCTCAATGATGCTATACGCGGCTCCTGTTTGGGCACATACTACACATTTTGACTCCTACGTACGAGCAGCAAACGTAGCGCACCGGCTTTGCGCTCTAAGAGTTTCAGAACAGAACAGTGTCGAATGACGCAGCTTTGGTAGTGGCGGAACTTATCCCATTCGACCTGAAGGCACAAGAGGCAGCAGACATCTTTAAGGGAGCGTCAGATGGCATATCAATGGCAGAGTATAGAGCGGGGGGGAAATGTTTAGTAGAACTACCCCTCACCAAAAATTCTGAAAAAAATATCCTCGATGGACCGCGAATTTACAAGAACTATGACGTCTTCAGATCGCGGGGGACTCCCGCGATTCAATGGTAAAAATTATTTGAAAGTAGCTTTTTTTTAACAGACTGTTTTTTGCCTTCCATTCCTCTCTCTCCGGGAACCAAGTTCCAAAGCTGTCGTTCCATTTCTGAACTGGTATGCAGTAGTCGCTTCCCTTTGCCTCTGCATTTATTCCTAACTCCTGTAGGATGCGGCTGTGGCCTGAAGTAGATGCTTTAAGAAGTTTCAGTTCCCGGAGTCTTACTGCGCTTCTCGCTGCTTCATACTTTAGGAAAGACACTGGCCAATGCTGCATCAATATTCTCCTCGGTACGCACTCTTCGCACACGATGGATAAATGTCCAATAAAGTAAAACTGATGTGAAATTTGGTCACAATACCTTGAATAGCCTATTCGGCGTGTCAAATTATGATGACCATAAAATAGAAGTAATCTGCGTTTCACATTTCTCACAGAGCACTAATTTTGATAATAAAATTAAATGATTTGCAAGCGCTGTTCATTTGTTGTTTATTCATAGTGAAATGGCAAACCTTACCGAGCATTTTAGGCGTTGGCAAACTTGTTCCCATTCGGACTTGACACCATGAAAAAGACACATCTTTCTTACTTATTTTTCACCCAAGAAGTAGTTCCCAAACCTGAAAATTTCCAATCGCTTTTGTTAAGGCGTGAAAACCAAAATGAAAGCATCCTTGAGAACGTATTTTAGCATTTGTATTTTTTGTTGTTGCTTTGATCTTCGTGAATCGTTCGGGATTCCCTTCCAATTTCTCTTTCTCAAACAACGGTTCCAGATGTATATCAGTCGGAATGGAATATTTCATTGGTGAGGCGTTCACTGCCGTTTTGGATGGCATAAAATATTGAAACAAAACCATATTTAAAGAAATTCTTATTTCAATCAAATTCTGTAAGCATTTACTTTATCAAATTTAATAAATAACACAAGGCAACAAAATTCGAGTTCGGGTTGGTAGTGATTCTAGATGATTTTCGTGTGCTAATTGTTTGGACTCTCTTGAATACTTTGATCTTTGGTACCACTCTTTAGTTTTGAAAAGAAATATCCCAAACAATTCTGCGATTTTTTTCAATGGAGATATACCTCTTTTAGCACTTGTGTAAGAATCCAAAAATATCCTTTGTGTTGCTGGTGCCCCAAAGTATGCAATGGGTGGTGTAGACTTAAATATATTTTCATTTCAATAAAACAGTAAAGAAGGCTGTTCATTTGTAATGAACCAGCAACAAAATACTAAAAAAAACTCAGAAGCTTATTCAGGCTATTCAGTTTCTAAAAATCTGCCCTTTTTTGGCCTTCGTTTATGAAATTTATTGTAACATGTTAACATGTTAACGCCCATCTTCCTTGGTACCTTTTCTCCATTTCTTTAATATCCTGATGGAACCTCTCTCTGAATTGCCTTGAGAGGTTTTTTTTTAGTAATTTGTTGCTGGTTTATTACAAATGACCAGCCAATTTTACTGTTATTAGGAAGCAAAAACATATTAGAGTCTCCACCATCCATTGCATACTTTGGGGCACCTGAAATATATACCATATTTTTGGATTCTTACACAAACTAGCGTTCGGAAATCGTTCGGGTTTTTCATTGAGTTCTTTCATGTCTTTCATGAGAAAGGCAAAACGCAGAGAAGGCACTGTTTCATGCTAATGTGACTTTTTGCCTTCTAAGCGCATGAAAAAAGAATGTAGTGACAATTTCATACTGTTTTTTAAACTTCTATCATATTAAAATAATTATTTAGTGACTTTTCCCCGTAATAATATGTATTAAAAATGACGTTCTTTTGGGAACCACATTCTCCGACCTTCCTAAGGATCAATTCGGTCTATCAGTGGTCCCCTTTGTAGAGGGTAGAATTAAAATTATCTTAGGAAAACGAAATTAATAAGTAACATTGGCTAAAAGAAAGCGATTGACGTTTTAAAACTCATCAGAGAACTCAAGAATATATATACTTTATAGGGTCGGAACTGTTTCCTACTTCCTGTTGCATTCTTTTGCACAACTTCAAGATCCTTGGTCAAGCCCTACTATAATATCCTCCGTACCTGTGAAGTGCTGCCCATTACCGTTGCGACAGCCCTGCCCTGAGCTAACTAAATGCCTGCTATCTGAATAACATAAATTAGTCGCTGGTATGGACAGGCGCATAGTGGAGCCGTTGACGGTGTTAGCTGAGTTGGCGGTGTCAGTGAGAGTTGCCGTCTTTGAGGTCCTGTGTTCAAGTCCCAGTAAGGGTAAGTAAAAGAAATTTTAAATGGTATTAAATCAATCACACACAGTTATTTGGAGTGGGGTTGGTTGGTGTTGTGGTGTGTAAATGCTTATGAAAAAACGCTTAATGAAACCTTTGTTGGATATGGATTTGGTGGTTAAGGCAAAGCTTGTGATCAAATAATATCCCCAGATCATGAACTGAGATAATGCTGTCCAAAGCTCTGCGATAAAGTAAAGCATGTATTCAGAGCAGGCTTAGTGCGGTAAAACGACTTGATCTTACATTTTTCATTATTGAGATAGAGCTTATTAACGTTGCTCCCAGATTGAAGATAATTAAGAGCATGTTGAAGTTGAGGAATTAAACACAGTAAATAGACAAGATCCATTAAGATCCATTTGGACAGGAAACTAATTAATACCCTTTTTTGGACATTATAATACGCATTTTTCAAATCCTCTTGATAATATTCACCTCCATTTGATGTAAATCTACGATCATTATTTAGATTTTTAGATATCCCAAAAAGGATATGAATTAATATCCAGTCCAAATAGTTACCAACATCACCCAATGGATCATCAACAACTGTCCTTTTTTCTCTGTGAACGAAACTAGAGAAATATAGCGAAGTCGCATCGGGATAATACCATCCGCAAACATTAAGACTTGAGAAAGACCTTTGATAAGCAAACCAAATATCAAAGGTCCAAGGTAACACATACTTACTTCCTCGGAAGATAAATCATTAAATATGTCTGTTTGATTTCTGAAAGATATCCACTTTAGTAAAGTAGGGGGATAGCCCAAGACTAGACAACAAGCCTATGATTGACCAATTGGGTGAAAAATATCTTTGGTCAAATGACATTTGAAAGATTTTAGTTAATGTCTGTAAAATGGACTTAGCACAGTTTTTAAGGACGCACTTAGAAACCATATCAGGACAAATAATTTATTGTTAGTAGACACCGTAGTAGTATGTAGCGAAGGTTAAAGTCAAGGTTAAGACTTTTAGATTATCACACGATAAAAAGTGCCGAAACCTTCATTGGAAGAATTTCTTTGATTTGATATTGGAGGTTCTTCTTTCTCAAGAGAAGTAACTTTTATCACAGAGAGAATCACATATTTCTCCCCCAATCGCAAGCAAACCCTTGAAATGGCGTCACTGCTCCATCGCACACTTTTGCTACTTATACTTTTCAGTGCGTTGGTTGGGTGTAGTCGAGCCGTGCTCATTTCAAGCACTTTTAGGAATTTTGCACACAAAATTTTTGAGTAACTACAGGTTTTTCTCACTGTGTATGTCCAAAAACTCTTCACTGCTCAAAAAGCATTTGTTTTAATATTTCATCTTTTATGTAGAAATCTATTCGCGCTCATGTTCAGGTTAAACGCCAGAATCTTAACGAGGCAGAAAGGCAAAACTAGAACGGAAACCATTAATATTCTCTCAGAATTCTTCAACAACTAGGAAAAGCAAAGAACTTAAAGTGAAAGAAGGTAAGCTTAAAAAAACTTAACAAATTTGCGTTTTCAGTTTGACAAAATCCGCTTTGGTTCAAATATTATATGCCTATTTTATAACCCAAGAAAATAAATTTTTATTTCAAATAAAAAAAAAATTTAAATCAAGTGATCCGTTTCTTTACTTTCAAATCGAAATTCCTGTATGGTGCCGAATCGAGAACATGAAATCGTCAGTCTCTCGAATGTTGTAAAGGCATTCAGACGAAATAGCTCCGGGTTTTTTTTTATTTTTTTTATCTTTTGGAAAAATTTCGAACAAAATTTATAGTGAAAATTTTTAAATTTTAAGTGTAAATTTCGAACCATACAAAATGTTTAGGCGATCCGCGTTAACTTTAGGCAAAAACACACAGGCCTATGTCCGTGCCTGCAACTGCTGCATGCAGCCCATGATAACATTCAAGGCCCATCTTAACACCGGGATTGAGCGGCGGAACAAGGTCGAACCCAAGAGGGACTTGCTGAAGGAGAAGAGCAAATTGGCGTTTGAGCAACGTCCGTTGCCAACTATTACTCCCGGCGGTAAGTACATATACAGCTGAGTGTGTGTGCAGAGTTTTATGAATCTTCTTGTACCGCCACCAACTAGATGTTATATTGGCCATTGATTGTGTGGGCAACTGCGGCTCGGATGTCGTGCACGCTGGGAAGACCAAACGTATTGCACATTTCGTTTCGGAGAAGGAAATGGTAATAGGACATGAAGCTTCCGGCGTGGTGACCTGTGTGGGTGAAGGCGTCAAGGAATTGCATGTGGGCGATCGCGTGTCCATTGAACCCGGTCGTCCTTGTCGCTATTGCGACTACTGCAAGGCTGGACGCTATAATCTTTGCAACCGCATGCAAGATAACTTGTCGCACCTCTATAAGCAACCTGCTGAACTTATGACCATGCAGAAGCGAACTCTGCTGGATACCGTTGAAATGTGTGTCCATATAGAAAAACCAAGTGGTACTTGTACACTTGTGGGCCAGGCCGGCCACATCTTCAACTTGCCCGTGATCCAGGAGCTGGCTCGTGCAGTGGATATCAAAGGAGTGTTCCTGTATGGCAATGGGTAAGTTTATTGATCTATGATCACAAACACTATTGAACTTAGACAAGTTTTTCAATAATCCATGAGGGCAAATCAAGGCTAGGTTTTGAAGGCTTGGGCCTTAATAGCTCCTTTGTAGTACCACAAGTTCCCGAGTTACTCGGAAATGCTTCTACAGAAGTCGACGTGGCGGACTACCATATTTAACGATGCCCAATCCAAAGGGCTTTCCCATTGATCGGTAGCTTGGTAGGCAAAGGTCAAGCTATGCCAGAAGCACATTTCGTATACAACTTTTACCACTAAGTAGTTCTCACGAGGCATTTGTTCGTTTCCTTGTTGCTTGTTCCCAGTCGGACGTGACTGCATGCCAGAAGCACAACCAGTATACAACTTTTACCACTAAGTAGGAACTGTTCTATAAGAAGGGACGTTTGCAAGGGTTGTAGTTGGTTCAACTTTGTAACACTCTGTTCTCTCTAAACCAACATCCAACTTTCAATCGTTCGGGCCTCATTTCACATTGGTTTCCAATAGCACGGATGCTGCATGCGTGCCATTAGTAGGGACGTTTGCATGTTGTACAGACTTCTTTGCTTCAACCTACTGCATCAGATACAGATAAAATACCATACTACATACTACAAAAGTTGGGCATTCTTCATGAGCAGAAGCGGTTTGGTTCTTCGAATCGGACCACAATCCAAACCTTGTAGATAGATTTTAGGTATGAATTATTTTGGTATAATGGCATCTGCCTTTAGTTACTCGTTAGTTCGAACGATGATCTATGCATCTATTTATGTAGACTTCCGGGGTTACCAACACGGTGCTCTCAAAAACAGTGCGGACGGTGGCTAATCGGATGTAATAATATCCAAAAATCGATATTAATATCCACCAAAATCATTCAACGGATCAACAGCTCACAAGCAACGTGCACGACTTGTCTATGATCCGTTCATAGACGGCAGTCTAAATAAGATTTCCGCGTTGGTTTGGAGAGACTTCTGATGGTGGGGAATATCATCTCAGTTCACTGTTTCTACCCCGCAGAGCCTTGCGCTCAAACGATTGGATGCTCCAGTGTCCCAGATTTTGATAAGAACCGGCTTTTAAGTCAATTTACGGTAGAATGAAGTCAGCGAGTCTGCCCACTTCTACTACTGCAGAGCCAGGTCCATGCATTTATAGCCTCGCAGCGAACCTGCGGGGGTTCGATTAGGGTATGGACGATAGGGCAGCGCCTTCGTGATGTTCACTGTCAGGCTGTCCCAGAAGACTCTTTTCGGCTATGGGCTATGGCTATGCTTGCTGGGCAGCCTGCCAGTGTATATGAACGCCCTCTTAACCTAGCGGCCATTAACCGTTTCCGTTTTAAACTAAGAAAAAATATCATTCCTTGGCTTAAAAGCCGTTCTCCACGATTTGATGCTATATTGGGCTCAGCTGTTTCGCCGGCCTTCTCGATTCTGCATCGTTCTTCAAGACAGTGGACCACGCTGTTCTCGCATGTCTTGATTACAGATATCCGTAGTCTAGTAACGCATACATTTAAGGGGCACACCTAGTGTGATGGCCGCCCTCAACAAACTTTTTTTCAAAATCGGATGACTGTAGCATATAGTATAGCATATATAGCATATGAATGATCTGTCGTAAAAGAAGTTCTAGTGGGAAAACTTGTCTGATTTAGTAGGGATCGTCTCCAAATTTCGTAATTAACATGCTTTTCCATGATTGCACTAAGTTTGGTCGAAATCGCACATCTATATAGTATAGCTCCCATAAAAAAGTAAGGACCGAAAAGTAGTCTTATTTAGAAAAATAGGGGAAAGTTAACTTCGGCTCGGTCGAAGTTTTGTATACCCCTGCAGCTTCCATTTAAAACAAACAAGTTTTCCTCACTCAAACTAGTTTATCGACCGAAAGTTCCTATGACAGCTATATGGTATAGTCATCCGATTTCGACCAAACTTTGTAGAATTGTGTAAAAGTATACAAAATAAGTGTACGCCAATGATAAGGAAGTTTTCATTAAAAACAAAAAAGTTTTCCTCACTCGAACTAGTTTTTCGACCGATCGTTCCTATGACAGCTATGTGCTAAAATCATCCGATCCGGCCGGTTCCGACAAATGTGCAGCGTATTTGTACCAAATGACTTCGTGCAAAGTTTGGTGAGGATAGCTTTAAAACTGACGGAAGAGATAGCATAGAAACAGAAGGACAGACGGAAAGGGCTAAATCAACTCAGCTCGTCATGCTGATCAAGAATATATATACTTTATGTGGTAGGAGATGCTTCCTTCAATGCGTTACAAACATCCGCACAATTTTATAATACCCTCTGCAAGGGTATAAAAAAAAACACACCTATTATTTTGTCCATGAGTGTAGCTTAAAACGTAAAACGCTTTCGTTTCGGGAAACTGAATCAATTTGGTTTCCGAAAAGTTGCTGTGTGGAATTGGAATTGAGAACAGGCCTGATAATTTATGTGGTCGGAGATATTCTGTGCGTTACAAACATACGGACAATTTCATAATACCCTCTGCAAGCGTATTAATAAATACATAAGCAAAGTCACATCCGCCTAGTGATTTTAAACAATTTTAGTTATCTCAAGTTCAAAATTTGACCCATGACCCCCCTAGAAATTTTGGCGTTCTAGGCTATTGATTACGTAGGTACATCTTATCAGTAAGTAGCAAAGCCTCCACGCGCAGCTTCAATGCTCTATGTTCTTTTGGGTTTCACTTAGTTTCAATTCATTAGCGAGCCTATCGAGACGCGACTTAACAAAATGAGAGTGAAAATATTTCCCAAATTTTCCATATGATACAGATATCCGTGGGAAGATTTCCAGTTTTGCATCCTGTTTTTATAATGTCTAATAATTGGTAGTATTTTCCTTTTGAAATATTTTTTATGGCAGTGAGTGCGTATGGCCGGCTAGCTTACAAGAGCATAGCTCGAAGTCCAGCGGTACATCCAATGTTTTAAAAAGCTATCTTAAAACCGCCGTAAAGTTCAGCACAGCAGCCCACAAATTACGAAACTTGCCTTGGATGACTTTAATGCATTATTTACCAATCGCTCCGCACAACTTCGGTATACTATTCCACTTATAAAATCGACAATTTAAGCAAGTTTTTACAATTTATTTGACAATTATTGATTTGATTTTATATAAAAGAATATACAAAATATTTAGTTTTTTGATTTAGTTATTGAGTACAGTTTTAAGTTTTTGCAGATTTCGGACGAATTAGCATTTTCACTGATTTCAAATTAACATGGACCCAGTTTTTATTATACGCAGACGGGTAATACTTTCCATTGGGGTTACTGAAAAAATAAAATTATCAAAATTAAACCTAAACATTTTTCAAGTATTTGGTTACTTACAAAAACGAACAAGATGTATACCACCAGGCACCAAGATAATCAACAGCGCAGTTTCCACCTTCCCATTGATCGTTATCACGGTCTTTTGTTGAAAACTTTAGACCATTATGATCATAATAATTTACCATATCGAAGTAACCATCAGTAACAGTACACTCCCCCACAGAGAGAACAAAGCCTTCACTTTCGCTGCCTACTTTAAACTTCCTACAATGCTGAAAATAATTACTACCATCGAAAAATTTACCCTGTGCATAAAATTCATGTGGCTCGTAATTGGTTAGCAAATGGACTTTCTCCAAACCTAAGGAAAATTCCCCGTTCAAACTGCCAAAACCTGCGCTATAGTTATTCCAGTCTCGATAAAAGTCTACGCTGCCATCAAAACGGTTTTGTATAAGTGTCCATCCTGCACCAAAACTATCACCATCGCTTTCACAACGAACTGCGAAAGGATTTACTTCAGGTAGTTTAATTGTATAAAAACCTGAAGGCTGTCCTTGAATACGACTGCAACTGGAGACTGGCAATTTTTCTGTGCACTCTGATAGGTTGGCTTTTAAGTTAATTGATTCGGCTTTTAACAAATTATTGCTATTTTCTAGACCTTCGATTTTCTGCTCTAAATTAGTGTTTTCGCCTTCTAACAATTTGTTGCCATTTTCTAGTCTTTCGATATTCTGCTTTGAATTTGCTTTGATAACTGATAGATTTGTCTCAATTTTAATTTTTTCGTCTGTTAATAAAGTGATGTTATTTTCAAGGTCGTTGATGTTGTGTCCTAAAGTAGCTTTGACCTCTATTAGGTTATTCTGAATTCGAACTTTTTCGTCTTCTAATAATTGGTTGGTAATTTCTAGGCCATCGATTTTCTGCTCCAACAATTTGTTGGTACTTTCTAAGCCTTCTATTTTCTTTTCTAAATTAACTCGGACCTCTGTTAGATATTTCTCAGTTGCACTTTTTTCGCTTTCCAACCTTCTATTGGCACTTTCAGTTTTATTCTTTTCACTTTTCGTTTCTTCTAGCTGTAAGTTTAATTTACTGATTTCCTTTTTAAATTCCGATTCCTTATCTAATTGTTGTCTAACTTGGCCTATAAAGCGATTGACTTGTTCGTTATTGAATGTACAATCCCTCCCATTCTGGTTTTCCAACTTTTCAATTTTATCGTGTAATTGATGTATGTACAAGATCAGATGGTTACAGATCTTAAAAGAATGCGAAGCACATATGTCGTTCAAGTCCGGCAGAACATGGCAAAACTAGCAACACAACGAGACAAATTGTAAAGTTTTTTAATATCACTTTTCTCACTATCACTGTATCGCTTGTGACTTACATCTGTATCCGTTTGTTGTGAATTTGGTGTTTCTTCAGAAATGGATTCCGCCTGATTGAAGTGCATCATCAGCATCAGCATCCAGAAGGCACAGATTGTGATTGTTCCAAATAGATTCACTCTCATTTTGTTAAGTCGCGTCTCGATAGGTTCGCTAATGAATTGAAACTAAGTGAAACCCAAAAGAACATAGAGCATTGAAGCTAAGCGTGGAGGCTTTGCTACTTACTGATAAGATGTACCTACGTAATCAATAGCCTAGAACGCCAAAATTTCTGGGGGTCATGGGTCAAATTTTGAATTTGAGATAACTAAAATTGTTTAAAATCACTAGGCGGATGTGCTTATGTATTTATTAATACGCTTGCAGAGGGTATTATGAAATTATCCGTATGTTTGTAACGCACAGAACATCTCCGACCACATTAATTATCAGGCCTGTTCTCAATTCCAATTCCACACAGCAACTTTTCGGAAACGAAATTGATTCAGTTTCTCGAAACGAAAGCGTTTTACGTTTTAAGCTACACTCATGGACAAAATAATAGGTGTGTTTTTTTTTTTCTTCAACTTTTTATTTCTAATTCATTTCTTCTCTAATCTCAACAAATCAAAGTTTTTTCAAAACTTATATTAATTGTCTTTAAACAAAAAGTAAAAACAGTTTCACAAACCCTTTAATATACAACTTACTTAAATATTTCCTTAAATCCGCCAATTTTGGCTGGACATAATAATAGGTTTAAGAAGATAAATGCTTAAATTAAATCAAGATTTCATTATTTTTGGTCTTGTTTTATATAAAACTAAGTATCTGGCAGCCAATAACCAGTAAACACGCCATTATTTTGCAAGACTTTCTCCATTCGTCTTGGCATGCAGGATATTACCTTGCGACAAGTTCCAATGGGAATGTTGTACCATGCTCTTTGGACAATATCCCAAAGTTGATTTTTTTTGACAAAAAGTCTTTCCGACCTCTCTTTTGAGTTCACCCCAGAGATTCTCGATGGTATTTTGGTCCGGGGATTGACTTGGCCACTCAAGAACATCCACATTTTGCTCTCGGAACCAATCCTTTACTACTCGTGAGGCGAGCTTCGGTTCGGTATCTTGCTGGAACTTCCATAAAAGTGGCATATTATCCTCGGCATATGGTAGCATAACCAATAAATCTTTGTATACGAATCTGCCCATTATTCCGTCAATACGATGAATCGGACCAACAGCATACCATGAAAAGCAGCCCCATACCATTAGGCTACCACCACCAAGTTTCACAGTTTTATATGTGTACTTGGGATCAAATTCTTTGCCTTTGCCGGACGACGAACATTCCTATTGGCATCATTACCAAATAAATATATTTTGGTTTCGTCACTCTAGAGTATATTACGACATTTTTACTCACCCGCCGGGTCCCTCCTACGATCTAATGCAAATTTGTTCCTCATCTGTAAATTTGCCGACCGAAACAAAGGAACGCTGCGAGCAATCCTACCTTGTAGGTTTGCTACTGCCAATCTTCGCCGAATGGTCCGTGATGACACAATATTCCCACATTTATTGGCAATCGTCCTGGAAGACTTGAACGGGTAGCGTTTAACCAACTGAACCATGCGATCGTCGGTCTTACCCAGAAAGCTTATTAATTCTGTGAATTAACCCAATTCATACCGAAACAGTGTGACCATATTAAAAAAGTATTATATTATTATTAATTATTAAATGTTATGTTTATATTGATTTAAGGGGCACACCTAGTGTGATGGCCTAAAAAAAAGGTGATTTTTGGGAATTTTTATTAAAAAAACTACTTTATCAATTATTTTAAAATTTTAAGAATATATTTATACATGTTTCAAGAATATACAGTGAAATTTTTGAAGAAAAAAATTTAAATATTTTTTAAGTTATAGTCGATCTGCAACGGCGCGAAAAAAAAAAGTTCCTTCACTGCTGCAGTGATTCCGGCCTTCTCCGTGGATGAAATTAAAAAAAAAAAATTCTCGTTAAACTAGATAATATTGTCTGTACAATGACCTACGATAAACAAAAAAAATCAAAAATTGACAATATGGCGGCGTTTAAAAAAAAAAGTCTAATTTTACCCCAAAATTTTGGTCGTTTTTGGCCTGCCAAAATTCGATTTTTTCATCTAAATCAAAAACCGATAGGTCATTGTACGGAGAACTATATATAGAACATGTAAAAAAAATTCGATAGTGATCGGATCATTTGTTTTTGAGTAATCACTGCAGCAAATTCGGAAAATGCTGTTTCGAGAAAAACGCGTTTAAAGATAAAATGATCGTCTCTCTAGCTGCCGAGCGGCTGCTCTTTAAATTGCTATAACTCAAAAACTATTTGAGATATCGATTTGAAATTTTAATATGTTATTTTTAAAGGTGTAATCTACCGAAATATGAAAAAAAAAATCGATTTTTTTAAAATTTCACACTAGTTGTGCCCCTTAAGAATAAAAAGCGCACATCGTTAAATGTACTTTATATAAACACAGAACTGATTTCCATATATTGTTAAGTGATAATTTGTTAGATGGTCGAATTTCGATCACTGGGCGAACCTAGTAAAAGATTTAATATTTTTGGAATTAAAGGTGTATACTCTTCAAATTTTTTGGTCCTTTGGTCATAGTGTGATGCTTGGATTACATTTTTATTTGTTTCAAAATATTTTTGAAATTTAATAACATTTTTTGGCAGGAAAGGGGAATTTTTTAATTGCTTAGGAAGCAGGAATCTCGCTCGTCCCGCCTTTTTTAAAACTCGACCCATTCATCTCCCGACTCTGTTACAAAACTTACCGCACTAGCACCACAACTATTTTAATTCATAACAATTGCTCACGATTTCGATCAATATGACTACCAATTAATCGCCTAGCGAAGTGTTTTTTTAATTAAGTAAGCCTTTCCACATTGACATCACAATTATTTAATTTAATTATCCACAATTAAATAATTGTTGATATTTATTAATACCAATTAAGGGCCCAGCGAAGTGTTATTCTGAATTAATTAAGCGTTTGTTTTGTGTGAACTACAACATTTGTATTTCTATTTTCAGCTGTTTTGTGTTAGCTACGACAATTGGAATGTAGTTACATATTTCTTTTTGAAAGAAAACGCAACTTATATGAAAATCATTATTTTTTCAGGAACCATTTTGTTTATTCGCTAATTCTGAAACCATGAATGTAAATTGCAAGTTACTACAATATTTAACTCTTAAATAGATGTTAAGAGTCTTGATATGATATTTGTGCAAATTTTAAGTTTATCATTTTTATGTTTTTAATTATACTTTCATCAATGCTGGCTCTTTGGTTGGATAAAACAAATTTAGGAGTATAAAAGAGCGCACGATTAGTACTTTAGTTTTCGGAACAGCTTATACAAAACATGTAAGATCGAGTGCCCCGACTCTAAAATACCCAGTACCCTTCACTTTGCGTGTTTACACTCATTCATTCATTTTCTATACAAATTAGTACATGCACATTAAGGGGCACACCTAGTGTGATGGCCTAAAAAAAAGGTGATTTTTGGGAATTTTTATTAAAAAAACTACTTTATCAATTATTTCAAAATTTTAAGAATATATTTATACATGTTTCAAGAATATACAGTGAAATTTTTGAAGAAAAAAATTAAATATTATAGTCGATCTCCAACGGCGCGAAAAAAAAGGTCCTTCACTGCTGCAGTGATTCCGGCCTTCTCCGTGGATGAAATTTAAAAAAAAAAATTCTCGTTAAACTAGATAATATTGTCTGTACAATGACCTACGATAAAAAAAAAATCAAAAATTGACAATATGGCGGCGTTTTAAAAAAAAAATTCGAATTTTACCCAAAATTTTGGTCGTTTTTGGCCTGCCAAAATTCGATTTTTTGATCAAATCAAAAACCGATAGGTCATTGTACGGAGAACTATATATAGAACATTTTAAAAAAAATTTGATAGTGATCGGATCATTGGTTTTTGAGTAATCACTGCAGCAAATTCGGAAAATGCTTGTTTCGAGAAAAACGCGTTTAAAAAAGATAAAATGATCGTCTCTCCGAGCGGTCCGGATGCATATTTCCACATTATGGCAATCGTCTGGAAGACTTGAAGGGTAGCGTTTAACCAATGAACCATGCGATGTCGGTCTAGATGATGATTTCTTAGGTGCTCCGAATTTTGAGGTATTGGTTCGAAGTTTTGAGAACGTTTCATAACATGGCATTGGATTTATACGTTTCCTCATCTGTCGCCTCGACGGTGACGCCCAGGCCCACTCTCAATTTTAATCTATAGTCCTATAGTCATATTTTTAATATCTTACTTCTGCAACCAAAAAGTATACCAGTGTTTTGCTTATAATATATGAGCGAGTTGGCCTAAAGCACCACAATTACAGGCTTATTTTCGTGAATTATTGGAAAAGTGTGACTATAAAAAGTATTATATATATTAATTTTGAAATTTTTCGTAACGTTGGTGTAATCTACCGAAATATGAAAAAAAAGAAAAATCGATTTTTTTGAAATTTCACACTAGGTGTGCCCCTTAAGCATGTTAAAAGAATAGGGTAGATGTTGGATCTCCGGTTCAGCAGATGTGGACCTAATGTATCAGTTCGAAGATTGTAGCCTACATACCATAATACTCAACCAAGAACCAGTAACATCACCATTTCCCCTCTTTTCTTTTCAGTAACCCTCAAGCCTTAACCTTATCTGCTTCGGAAAAAATTCCACTCGAGCAATTGATCATCAATCATTTAAGCATCAACCGAACCGCTTTTGAGCAAAACAATGGAACTATTAAAGTAATCGTACACGTACAAGAAAGCGAAGGCTACAATCCACGTCCCGTTGACCAAAAGTTTATCGAAGATCTGGCTAATCAAACACAGTTGATCACTGCCAGCAGTGATAAGTGCGAGGGTGGATCGTCGAAGAAAGGTGAAGGAAAGGACAAGAAAGGCAAAAAGAACAAAAAGCAAAAGAAGGGTGGCAAAGATGGTGATAAAGATGACGAAGGCGGCCAGGGAAAGAAGGATAAGTCCAAGAAGAAGGGAAAAGGTAAAAAACTCCAAGGAGCTGCTTTGAAAAAGAAGTGCGCTGAAGTGGCCCTAAAAGAGAAATGCGATAAAATGGCCAAAAAGGGAAAAGGCAAAGACGGAAAGTCGAAGAAAAGCAAAGGCGGAAAGGGCAAAGGCAAAAAAGGAAAAATCACCAAAAAGTGTTGCCAAAACTTGAGGAAGAAGTGCGATCAATTGGCTAAACGAGACGCTGCTAAGCAGGGTAAAGGCAAAGGCGGAAAGGGAAAGAAAGGCGCCAAGAGCAATTCCAAAAAATGCCAAGCCAACGCTCTAAAAAGGAAGTGCGCTGAAGTGGCCCTAAAAGAGAAATGCGATAAAATGGCCCTAAAAAAGAAATGCGATAAAATGGCCAAAAAGGGCAAAGGCAAAGACGGACAGTCAAGAAAAAAAGGGGGGGAAAAGGAAATCCCAAAAAGTGTGCCAAAATGAGGAAGAAATGCGATCAAAAAAAAGAGAAAGAGCGATAAAATGGCCAAAAAGAAGGCAAAAGAAGGCAAAGACGGACAGTCAAAGAAAAGCAAAGGCGGAAAGGGCAAAGGCAAAAAGGGAAAAATCACTAAGAAGTGTTGCCAAAATTTGAGGAAGAAATGCGATCAATTGGCTAAAAGAGACGCTGCTAAGCAGGGTAAAGGCAAAGACGGAAAAGGTGCTAGTTCCAAGAAGGATAAGTCCAAACAGAAGGGAAAAGGTAAAAAACTCCAAGGAGCTGCTCTGAAAAAGAAGTGCGCTGAAGTGGCCCTAAAAGAGAAATGCGATAAAATGGCCAAAAAGGGAAAAGGCAAAGACGGAAAGTCTAAGAAAAGCAAAGGCGGAAAGGGCAAAAAGGGAAAAATCACCAAAAAGTGTTGCAAAAATTTGAGGAAAAAGTGCGCCCAGTTGGCCAAAAGAGACGCTGCTAAGCAGGGTAAGCAGGGTGACTCCAAAAAATGCAAAAAGGGAAAAGACGGAAAGAGCAAAGGCGGAAAGGGCAAGAAAGGAGATCTGAAGAAAAAATGCGCTCAACTGGCAAAGAAAGAGAAAGAGGCCAAGCTGGATGAAGCCTGCAAGAAACTAGCCGAAAAGGAGAAGGCCAAGAAAGGGGGCAGCAGTAAGAAGGACAAGTCCAAAAAGAAGGGAAAAGGTAAAAAACTCCAAGGAGCTGCCCTGAAAAAGAAGTGCGCTGAAGTGGCCCTAAAAGAGAAATGCGATAAAATGGCCAAAAAGGGAAAAGGCAAAGACGGAAAGTCGAAGAAAAGCAAAGGAGGAAAAGGAAAAAAGGGAAAAATCACTAAGAAGTGTTGCAAAAATTTGAGGAAAAAGTGCGCTCAATTGGCCAAAAGAGACGCTGCTAAGCAGGGTAAAGGCAAAGGAGGAAAAGGTAAAGGCGGAAAGGGAAAGAAAGGCGCCAAGAGCAATTCCAAAAAATGCCAAGCCAATGCTCTAAAAAGAAAGTGCGCCGAAATGGCCCTAAAAGAGAAATGCGATAAAATGGCCAAAAAGGGCAAAGGCAAAGACGGAAAGTCAAAGAAAAGTAAAGGCGGAAAGGGAAAAGGCGGAAAAGGAAAAATAACCAAGAAGTGTTGCGAAAATTTGAGGAAAAAGTGCGCTCAGTTGGCCAAAAGAGACGCTGCTAAGCAGGGTAAAGGCAAAGACGGAAAAGGTGCTAGTTCCAAGAAGGATAAGTCCAAACAGAAGGGAAAAGGTAAAAAACTCCAAGGAGCTGCTCTGAAAAAGAAGTGCGCTGAAGTGGCCCTAAAAGAGAAATGCGATAAAATGGCCAAAAAGGGAAAAGGCAAAGACGGAAAGTCAAAGAAAAGCAAAGGCGGAAAGAAGAGGACATCAAATTACCACACACGAAGGTGGCTATGTTACCATAATACCCAAAAGCAAAAAGGGAAAAGGCGGAAAAGGAAAAATAACCAAGAAGTGTTGCGAAAATTTGAGGAAAAAGTGCGCTCAGTTGGCCAAAAGAGACGCTGCTAAGCAGGGTAAAGGCAAAGGCGGAAAAGGATGCAAGTCCAAAGGTGCTAGTTCCAAGAAGGATAAGTCCAAAAAGAAGGGAAAAGGTAAAAAACTCCAAGGAGCTGCTCTGAAAAAGAAGTGCGCTGAAGTGGCCCTAAAAGAGAAATGCGATAAATTGGCTAAAAAAGGAAAAGGCAAAGACGGAAAGTCAAAGAAAAGCAAAGGCGGAAAGGGCAAAAAGGGAAAAATCACTAAAAAGTGTTGCCAAAATTTGAGGAAAAAGTGCGCCCAGTTGGCCAAAAGAGACGCTGCTAAGCAGGGTAAAGGCAAAGGCGGAAAAGGATGCAAGTCCAAAGGTGCTAGTTCCAAGAAGGATAAGTCCAAAAAGAAGGGAAAAGGTAAAAAACTCCAAGGAGCTGCTCTGAAAAAGAAGTGCGCTGAAGTGGCCCTAAAAGAGAAATGCGATAAAATGGCCAAAAAGGGAAAAGGCAAAGACGGAAAGTCTAAGAAAAGCAAAGGCGGAAAGGGCAAAAAGGGAAAAATCACCAAAAAGTGTTGCAAAAATTTGAGGAAAAAGTGCGCCCAGTTGGCCAAAAGAGACGCTGCTAAGCAGGGTAAGCAGGGTGATTCCAAAAAGAAATGCAAAAAGGGAAAAGACGGAAAGAGCAAAGGCGGAAAGGGCAAGAAAGGAGATCTGAAGAAAAAATGCGCTCAACTGGCAAAGAAAGAGGAAGAGGCCAAGCTGGATGAAGCCTGCAAGAAACTAGCCGAAAAGGAGAAGGCCAAAAAAGGGGGCAGCAGTAAGAAGGACAAGTCCAAAAAGAAGGGAAAAGGTAAAAAACTCCAAGGAGCTGCTCTGAAAAAGAAGTGCGCCGAAGTGGCCCTTAAAGCGAAATGCGATAAAATGGCTAAAAAAGGAAAAGGCAAAGACGGAAAGTCAAAGAAAAGCAAAGGCGAAAAAGGCCAGTACACAGCAACTACGTTAAAAAAGAAGTCCGACGGATCTTCCAAAAAGGGAAAAGGCAAGAAAGGCAAGCTCAGTAAAAAGTGTTGCGAAAATCTGAGAAAAAAGTGTGCTCAATTGGAAAAGAGCGACAGCAAAAAATCAAAATGCAAGAAACCCAAATCCGACTAACCAGAAATGTAATTTAGATTTTAAGCTTATTGTAGCGTGTGGTGAATGAGAGAAATCGTGCGGTGTATCTTCAAAGTTAATGCGAATCGAACCTAACTTCAAAATGAAAGACTTACGACCAAATTTTTTCCCAAAATTTCTACCAAAAATTCCTGCGAAAGCTTCAAAATTCAGATTAAAGAAATTTTTACAAATTTTAGCACAAAGTTGTTTTGATTTATTACGAGAAATATCGTAGGCACTATTTACTCTGGGGCAAATTAGATAGAATTGGCTATTTGTGTGCGTAAGTATGTGCGCTTTCGTTTCTGGACGGAAAGCTTATATAATAGTTAAATAAATGCGAAAATTGAACAAAAATCGCTATAATCAATAATAACATTAACAAATTACGTTGAGAGAGATTCCATTAAGATTTTTACGCTGGTGGAGCTGTAGCATTGTTGAACTGAAATGTGGGATAACGGGGTGCAAACGCACCATCGCCAACCATTTGCATATGCTCGGAGTCATCGCGTCCAGCAATAGTAGGGGCACGATACTGGGTTTCCACGAATTGAGGTGGCGCTGTAATAAAAAAAAAAATTGTATAAGTAAAGACAAACAAAAGGCAAGGAGTCAACCCATGTCTAACCAAGACTGAAAGAACTTTCAGTGCAACACTTTCTCAAATGACAGGTTTGAATCTGGGAATGAAAATTCAGATAATCTTAAATGACAGGATTGAATCCGGGAATGAAAATTCAGAAAATCTATTGGCAAGAAATCCACCCATATCTAACCAGGACAGAAAGAGTTTGAAAAACAGCCTTAGTAGGTAGTACCAGTGGGAAAATTTACATGAGCTTCAAGGGTATATAAACCAAAGTTAGCAGCCCTCCATTTTTTCTTATCCTTTCGAACTCTGAATAATCACTTATTACAAATATATACTCACGTATATTGGGATAGAGACTTCCTGCTCCACCCGCAGCACTATCAGCCACATTCCAGCCCATAGCACCGCCTGATGCACCAGGTCCATCAGCCGGCGGGCTAGCTGGACTAACTGGTTGTGTGGGCGCCTCACTTGGTACATTTGGATTTGGCTGCAAGTTCATACCAGCCAATGGAATTGTACCCAAAGTGATGGGTATTTTACCCGTTAGATTACGATGCGGTCCACTCACATCGCACTCCACATGTAAATCATAATCTAAGGCAATAATGCCACAATTGAGGAGATTCGTTGGCGGCAATGCTGGTATCTCCAGTTGCTGACTAAATGTACGAGATTCACCACCGTTCACCGGACCAATGCTTAGTGAGCCAATGATCACCTTGGATTCCCGTTTCTCGCTACGCGGTTGATTCGTATGAAAGGTAACCAATTTGCGGAGCTCGAATTTAACCGCAGTGAGATTCACATTGCTGGTATTGTCCACCTCACAGGTGATGGGCAACGTTTGACCCGAAACATAACCCGTCTGTGGTATGCTCGTGATGACGGCCAAAGGTCCGGAACGACAGCAGAAACAGCAAAAAGATTTCTCTAGTTCCAGTTTGAAAGGTTCCTTCACACGGGGATTGAGATTCAAATCGACTGGAGCAATAACTGTGAAAGCCATTTTCATGTCCTGATCAAATTTCCAAGGACGATCCAATGTTACCTTGATGGTAAAGCGCACATGACCAAATTCGCCTTCAAAAGACGACGGCAAAGTGGGCGGCAAAGCGCAAGTAAAGGGATAAGTATGGGTGCCCGGTGGCAGCTCGGTCTCAGAGCCTGCAAAGAATAGAAAAAAAGATGCGAGTTGGTGGCAATTTACTTATAATAAGATAGTTACTCACTGTTCTTGCCACCCAGCAAATAGTATTGTATTTTGAAGTATTCCTCATGCCCCTTCAGATGGGTAGTCTCGTTCTCAGTCTTGCCCTCACTTGTGGTGACATTGCGCTCTTCAGTCCATTCCGTATTGGCCTCGCCCAAGAAGCGTATAATAATGCCTGAAATTTATAATTGAACAAGTGGGTATGAAAATGTTGACGCAATCACTGTGTCGCAGTTTTTAGCCATAAATTTAATGTGTAAGAATGATAGAGGTTTTATGGATTCGACTAGCAGATACCCTGAAGGGGTGGCGAAAGTCAAAATTGATTTACAGATTAGAGCATAGTTTTGAGTTTCCAAGATTTTAGTTGCCATTGCTTTCGAAGCTTCCCCTCATCGATCAAAGAAATTCTTAAGAACTTTTTTGCATTTCAAACGCATGAGTTCAAGGACCTTTATGTAATCTTTGGAGACACTGGTCTAGTCAAGCGCATAAAACAGCGCTGGATTGGACATGTTACTCGTATGGATGAAGCTCCAGCAAAAAAAAAAAGCGTACAATCAGAGGGCAAACGAATTCGGGACAATAAGAAGTCTGGGACTCCCGAAACTAAGAAGGAAAGATCAGGTGCTGGAAGGCATTGAGGCGCAAGACACAAGACAGAGGCGAGTGAATCTTGATGGAACAGCAAATCGGAGCTGGCTTAGCAGGAAACTCGAATCCACATCTCCGTAAATCAGCTTGTATAAGAATTTTACGCCATGACATGTTCTTCGGTTCTTCAAAGTTGGCAGGTTTCATAGTTGTAAGATGATAAGATGTGAGTAAGATGGTAGTAGGCGATGAGGATCCCAGTTTAAGCCGCGCAATGCAAGCAGAAGAAATTGATTCTGAACACTTTCCTGATACTTATCGTACTGAGGAGACCAAACGCAAGAGCGAACAAGAGAAGTAAATAATAGTTTGGTGTTGTATGGATCATCGAGTACCAGCGTTTAATAAAAGCCAAAATACCCTTAGATTAGTTTACGATAATGCCGATATGGTCATTAAGGCACAATTTGTGGTCGAAAAGAACACAGAGATCTGTTACAGTTTAAATGCGTTCAAGGTTGTTATGCCCAATAGAGTAAGTGAACAAGTAAGGATTATTCCGGTGAAATGTCATGCACTTGCACTTCGAATGGTTTAAATGCAGCAGATTGATTTGGCACCAAGATTGTAGGCTACATACAGATCCATTGGAGGAGTAGGTCAGGGAAACCATTCAGTGAAAGTATATTTAAAAGCAGAAGGTAATAAACGGAATCGAAAGATTTTCTGAAGTGAGTAAAAACCACATCAGTTTGCTGTTTTTCTAAAAAAAAAACGGCGACGGATGAAAGCTAAACTCAAGAAGGTTGGTTGTTGTAGAACGACGCTCCATAAAACTGTGCTGAGTCGGAGAAAACATGAAGCTTGGTGGTGAATATTTTTTCAAATAGCTTGGAGATTGCACATAGTTTGGCAATACCTCGATAGTTTTCAATATAGGATTTGCTACTCTTTTGGTGGAGAGGTATAACGTAAGATTCATTCCATATAGTGGGAAGAAACGATTTATTGAGACATTTGAATTAATTTCGTTAAAGGCTTACATAAAGACCCTGCGCAAAACTTTAAGACACAACCAGAAATATTATCAGGCCCAGACGAAAAAGAAGGTTTACTAAGCGTTAAGTTATTATAAACGTCGGATTCGTCAATAACAGGCATTAAAATACCACAAGTGTGGGGAAGTGTATCTGGATGAGGTGAAGACGAGTCATAGGTTGTAGATGTGTTTGTGGATTGAAAGAAGTTAGCAAATAAATGAGCAATGTCAGCATGATTTGTAGCAGTTTCGTTTTTGTAGTATAGTGAGGATGGAAATATTAAGATTTTATCGAGTTATCGAATGTGTGGAAAAGTTTTGGGTTTTCGCGAAAATCATTCTTGCAGCGAGATAGATAATTATTTTAGCACTCAGTTTTGAGGACAAAAAATTTTGATTTAGCTACTGCTTATTTGGAGAAATCCACTTGAGAACCAGTTTTTTATTAAGCTTGGATTTCTGATTTTTAAGGTACGACAGTCTGCGTGTAAACCAAGGCGATATTCTGCTTGCATTCGATTCAAAGATGCTTGGAACAGAAATATCAAGTGCATCATTCAGCTTTTCATAAAACATTTCAAAAGCGATTTCTGGCGTATTAACAGAATTGAGGAATGACCAATCAGTTTTAGAAAGTGTGCAGTTAGACTGAACAAAGTTGGTTTTACGAAATCAGCGGTTTAATTTAGTCTCAGTTTGAGGACCTAATGCAGTTGGAACCATAACATCAAGGAGTAACTCAAGAGTGGGATGATGAATATCCTCAGGTATAGAAAGTGAGTCAATTTGGTAAACTATTGGATTATAGAAATCTGAAACAAATATAAGATCCAGAAGTCTACCATTGCGGCTGCAAATGGCGTTTACTTGACCCAAGGAGAGTTCAATTATACCGTCCACAAAGTCGTGTTGACTTGGAAAACAAACTATTATGGGCAGCACCGGTCGCAACGGTGATGGGCAGCATATCACAGGTGAGAAAATAAAAGCGGGGGTCCAACGCCTTTTTTTTTTTTTTTTTTTTTAAAAAAAAAAAAAAAATTTGAGTTTTATTTTCCTCTGATGTTATTATTTAAAAATAATAAATAGTAAACAACATATAAGTAAAATTTATATTTGTAAAGCCTGAATACACCATTTCCACCCCATGAGTACAGGGTATAAAAATAGCTACTGCGACGCTTGACGCTGCTGACACAAAATGCCCAACAGATGACATCATCGCAGCAGAACCAGTCGCAGCATCGTTTGCTGGCCTCAATCAAAGTTGCGAAGATATTGCATTATTCACCTAACATTCAGAGTTCTTATCTAACATTCCAGAGAGAAAGTGCTTTTCATTTGTGGGTTCAATAACCGCGACCTACAAAATCAGCCACCCACTTTGCATATGTACTACATATTTACATAAATATGCACATTCCTAACGGGACCGGCAAACTCCTCCCAGTTGTTATTGTTAGTTGTTGTTTACAATTGTCAGCTGCTGCTGACATTCATGTTAAATGTTGTCACTTCTCTGAGTCAGCGTCAGAGTCTGACTTGGCAGTCTTTGTTTCCAATTAAATTGAATTTACAATTTGAAGCCTTACCTCTAACTTTTTTTGGCGAATCAAAGGTAATTTTCACCTGGCCATTGACCGTTTGTCCTGCATAGTAAGTGTTCCAGGGATTATCTAATAGAACTTCACAACCCTTTAGACCCATTTAATTAATTAATTTAATTGAGTAATTAATTTGAGTAATTAACAGCTAGCGTTGAACCGAAACGTTTAATTTTAAGTTAAGTCTTAAGCCAGTGTGACCGTAAATGGCAAACAGAGAAATACTTAATAGTGTTGGAAAATGTGCTTTTTTAAAGATTTAAAAACTAAACTAAAAGTATTTGATTAAAAAATATATAAATAAATAATAAATAATGGTTATTTATATGTAACTTATATTTATTTGTCATTATTTTTTGTTTTTATTGTTTCTTCAATTTACTTTTAATTACTATCATTTATTTTTAGTTTTATTTACTAAAAATAAGATATGTTTTTATATTATTTAAAAATAAGAAAGAAAAACAGTAAAAAATCAAACCTTTTAGTTTAAATCATCTTCGAGCTTGACTAAAAACAGTGTTGTTTGTGTGATTTTGTTTTTTTTTTTTTTAATTTTTTTTAATTAATAAATAAAAAAATTGATTCTTTAGTCTAGAATTATATGTGACAAACATATTTGTAACTTTAAAAAGTACACGGACAGGTTAAAATATTTTTGTTATGCAGTGTTATTGTAGTTCTAACAAAAAAAAATGAGAAAAAAAGTTTCAGAAATTTTATTTAAATATATTTAAAGACTTAAAATAAAGCTTCTCTTCATTATAAACAATTATATGTGATTTTTCTTTTTTTTCTTAAATTAAAGGTTTAGTTCGCTTCTTCTATTGTTGTTTAGATTAATTCATAATCAAAAGACTTTAAATTATTCATAAATACTGAACTTCGTAGAAATGGCATGGAATTAACCAATGATTTTAAGTGGGATGGGTCAATGCTTTCCCGTTCTTGCTCTATAGTCTCGAACAGCCGCAATTCTTGAACATTTCTGCAGATAAGATACCCCAAAAATCCTAAATTCAGATAAAGGTCGGGAATCAATGCTGGCTCCGTTAAAACTGGCACATTTCTCTAGTTAAAAAACTCGGTGTTCAGCTTAGCGCTGTTAATTGACGCATTATACTGCTGAAAAGTCCATAAAACTGATTTCCAAACTGCATCCACTTCCAATAACTTCACATACATTTGGACGTTCATTCTGATCGTTAGGATTTCTTCCTTAATAACAGCAGTATGGTGGAACTAATTCCACCATGGCGCCGCTAACTTGACGCTATCTCAGGCCTCTCAAACTGTAACAAGTTGGCAGTTTTTTTTGTTGACGTTTCAGTTTTGGTAATTGTGATATTTCCTTTTGGAATAGACTTTGTTTTACTAGCAATATAAAATGGGTACTGACTGGGATGAAATTAAGCGTCTAGCTGCAGACTTTCAAAAGGCTCAACTCACTTCCACGCTGCAAACGTAAGTCCCTGGCCAAATTGTACAACTTCTACTCCCTCACCCCCCTCTCTAATCCTTCAAAAGCCTCTCGGAGAGAAACTGCGTGGAAATTGTGACCCTGTTGCTGGAGAAGCAGCTGCTGGAGGTGGTTTTCACCAACGATGGCAAGGAGTACATAACACCCGAACATCTGGAACGTGAGATTCAAGATGAGCTCTATGCAAATGGTGGACGGGCCAATCTTGTCGAGGTGAGCAAATCCCTGAATGTGGATTTGTCGCGAATTGTCACACTGGCTGAGCGCATTGCTGCCGAGAATCCTCAAATCCATCTCATGCTGGGTCAGCTGATTGATGAGGACTACATCAGTCACATAGCCCAGGAGATCAACGAGAAATTGGCTCTGCGTGGAGAGATCAGCATTTCGGACTTGGCCTCACAATTTGATTTGCCCTCGGATTTCCTGCAGCACCAAGTGGTGGAAAAGCATCTCGGCAAGATAATCAAGGGTCGCCAGGATGCGGCCAATCCGCGTGTTTTCTTTACCCAGTCCTATATACAGCGTTGCAAGGCCAAGATTCGCGGTGCTTTGGCCGGCCTCATCAGGCCCACCAATGTCTCTACCATACTACAGCACATCAATGTGCAGGATAAGATCTTTCACTCTCTGCTTGATGAAATCTCGCCGGCTGGTGTGGTGACCTCCAAGCTGGCCAATGCCCAGTATGTGCCGCATATCTATGCCAAAACCCAAGCGGATTGGGTGCATTCCTTTTACGAGCAGAACTGTTTCCTGGAATACGAGGCCATCCATAAGCTGGGCATCTCGGATGCCAAGGCTTATATAAGAAAACAGTTTCCGAATGTGGAGTTCATGTTTTTGAAGCGGGTGGCCATGGGGCAGCAGCTGGTGGATTTGACGGTGGTCTCGGCCATGAACGAATGCAATGCCACCAAGCAGTATCTGGATTTGTCTACCATTTTGCCTTCCAATTTGTCCATGGACGATGTGGAGGAGATTTTTAGTGCTCTTATCTCACAGAACAAGACCACACCCAGCCACTTTGTGTACCTAGATAATATAGGTAAATTATGTTTTTGTTATTCAGACTTGTTCTCAATTCCATTTCCATACAAATTTTGTAAAACTGGGTTTTTAATTGGATTTGAAAGTGGAACTGAAACCAAGGATGATTATTTTTTTATTAAGAGGGATGAATATAGAGAAATTAAAATCGAAAGTCGCATTCTAACCAGATTCCAATTCTTCTTTCAGTGTTTTCCACGCCCTACCTCAAGCAGCTACTAGAGCCCTGTCAGGAGTTCGCTTTGGCTCAGGCTAAGGCTGCCCTGGATAATGGCCTCTATCAGCAACATATTGTTGAAAAGACCTTGGCCCAAAAGGGTAACAACTCCAATCTGGATCAAGAAGATGAGGGCAAGTTGGACAAACGTGATGAGCGCCGTAAGAAGGCTGCCTCGGGTAAGGCAGGTGGCGGTACCCAAGGACGTGAAACCAAAATGAAATCCACCAAAAAGCATGCACGTGGTGGTAATCGCGGCGCTGCCACACAGGACACTGATGATGAGGAGGAGCTGCCACGTGGCGGTAAGAAAACCATCAAACCTTTGGAATTGATCAAGTCCACGGATATAGTAAAGTTGATCTCGACCAGTCTGGAGGAAGAGGGTCTAGAGCATTTGGCGCAGCGCCTGGCTGAGATGCATTTAAAGTGAGATTTCTATAAACAGTGTCCTACAACTTATTCATCATTACTTGTTTAACTCAATAGCCAACTGAATCAACTAGCTTTGACCAAGGCCCAAGAGTTGTATGAGGCCACACCGCAAACTAATCGCCGTCAGACACATGCTGCCATCCAGGAACGCATTAATACGCTGCTGGTGGACATACGACTCTATGAAAAGGGTCTGAAACTACTGCCACAGGATACGCAAGCTCAGTTGGTGAAATATTTGTTGAAATCTTTGGGCAATGAGATATGCAATGAACTGACGCTCTATGTGGCCAGTGAATGCAATCTAAGCATCAAGAATACCAATTTAAATGTGGATCAACGTCAAAAACTGGCACAGGAATGTGGTGAGTAAAAGGGGGAGGCCAAACTTATGGCGTTTTTCTTAGCTCTGACATGAGTAGGGCTTTGTTGTGACTCCTTATAGAGAGTATATCGGTTTCTTAGTGAAGGTTAATGGTATGAGTCATGATGTGGCATCACTTAGCTACTCGCTACATTCTGTCCTATCGAAGGTGAGGATTTTTTATGTCCAAATTGTTAGAAAGGCAGAGGAATTTGAGGTGGATAGGCTGAGGTAACTGACTTAGGAATATCGATTCAGGCTAGGAAAACAAGCGTTGATACTTTATTTCACTGATCCAACATCCTATTGTTTATCTTGATATCTGGTGGAAGTTGTAAAATCCCGGATACTTAAGTGTTGATAAGCTTGCTGAACCTCGATATGGAATGTGTTTCAGGGATATGATAGACATGTGAAGTCATTTTTACTGTCTCAGACTGCTTGTTGGAGTATTTAGACTAGGAGGGGCTATTTCGCTAATATGTAGGGTGGCAGTTGAAAATGTGTTGCAAGGAGACGAGGTCCTCATGCCTCCCAAGGCCTAAGTATTGCAGATGAAAACATTATCTGCCTCTGTAACAGACTACAGAGCACACTCCTCGTGATTCTTCAGTCCATGGGTCCAGTATAAGGTTTTGCATAACCGGCGTTAAGAAGTCTGAGCAAGCATAGGATAGGATGAAAGAAAATGCTTCATTTATTTATACAGAAATGGTTTAAATTGCTGCACCCTTTATTCTTTATTTCAGATGCTCAATACCGCTCCGTTTTGTTGGAGCAAAATAAGGCTTTGAACAAATCAATAGATGATTTCGAACTGGCCACCGAAGCGGTTTTAAAAGTGTGTAGCATGATTATCAAGAAGGTTGATAAGAAAAAGGATCGCCTACTGATAGCTGATCACAAAAAGAAACTGCAACAGCAGCTGTTGGAAAATCCTGAACCTGCCTTGTGCCTTCATTTGGCTGCTTTAATCCTATTCACAACCACCACGGGCTGCATATTGCATGCATCGGGTAAATTTGTTTCGGCCATATTGCAATATATACGCGGATCGCTGAGTGAGACTCAAAATGCCTTGCTATTGAGCTATCATGGTGGGTTTGTGTGTATGTCGGAAGAAAGTAAACAAGTCATTTACATTTTATGTTATTACTTTTAGATCTGGTAATGCAGGTGCTGCAGGCATCGCCCGACAGCACCGAGTCCAAGTCGGCCCTAGAGCAATTGCAAATACTGCAACCACAAGTTGTGGAATTGGCTCAAAACTTTTCACGTGCATCGGTGTCCAAGGCGGATTGAGTGTCACACTGTATCATCGATCAATTGGTTATGGTTTGTTATAAATTTGTTTTGTAATTATTATTATTGCCGCCTAAAAAACAACATTCATTCAATAAAGTTACAAAAGAAGTATAAGTAGTTCCACAATTTATCACTTTGGGACAGATCCAGATTGAGCAGAATTTTATGTACAATTTTTGTGTTTTATAATTTGTTGAGAGTATTTTTGATTGTTTTTAATGAGGCATTTTATAAACTATGAAGTCTTTGTAGTATCTGCTTGGCCTTGTCACAGGATTGCCTATTAAAAGAAGAATCATGAGATGGAGACTTTAAATGCTTCTCTACTTTGTGGGAAATTCTTACATGAATAAAGGATTGCTGGCATCGCAACTGTCCAAAGTTTGTCTTATATAGCTGATAAATAGCTCCAAATTCTTGAGGGTTTCACTATTCGGCAGCAGCCAAACTGTGGGTAGGGTATTTACAATGATGTAGGCCTTGTTTATGGCATCATTGGGCGTACACACACGCATGGCCATGAGTAGATAACGATTAAGTAATGCACCAATGGCCAGCTCTCTTAGTGGTTTATCCGCCAGTATACCCTGCCAGCTGAGAAAGTTGCGGAATAATTTCAAGCCACTGCAGAACTGACGCTGAAAGAATGAAGTTTTCGCCTCTTGGACTCTGAAAGAAATGGTTTAAAAAATTGTTGAAATTCTGAAATAACTTTAAACTGCCTACTCACTGTTTGGGAAAGATGGGTATAAAAACATCATTTTCCAGAGCCAAGCGCATGCGTTCCATAATGGATTCGAACAGCTTATTCAGTTGCTTGTTGGTTTGACTCAAAGGGAATTCGCGACCCAAACGATTTATGAAGCCCACCAGACGCAGTGTTTGGGTGGTTGACAAGGGATCCCAGCATTCGGTGACGAGGGCTGTTGGATTAAAAAGGAAATAAATCAATTTCACTACTCCTCCCCACCCTCAACAATCTCCACTTACAGTTAACCTTGGGCAGCACTATTCTCTCTATGAGCGAGGGTACCAATTGCACATCGGGATCATTTTTCAACTGCTCCAAAGTCTCCTCCGGCTGGCTGGCGTATAACATGCAGGCCTGATACCAATGCATTGTCTCGATATCCGCATATTCGTCGAGCAGTGGCGACCAGAGCAATAACTCGTGACGCATCAGGGGAGCCATTAGCTTGGGCAGACACAAACTTACAAATGCATCCTGGTACGAGGCCATATCTGTCTTACGCCAAGCATAAAACTTGACCAGAATTTGTTCAATTTTGTAGAATTCATCGTTGACATCCTCAAAGGCCTCCGTTGCTTGGAACTCAATTTGGGCCAAAGCGGCCAGACACTGTTCCTGCTGCTGATCGGCAATCTCATCATCGCTGGACATGCCATCTAGGTGAGAAGACAATAGATCCTGCCGTTCTCGCTCGCAGCGACGTCGTGTGCGCCTACCCTCACGTTCGGCTGCACGACGTACTTGCTCCTCGTATTCGGGCGTACGCCGATTGGTGGCGGAAATGGGTTCTGGAAAGAGATTGCAAAGTTAAGCGAAAGCTGCGAGTAAATCTAAAGCAATTGTGATGCCTACTCGACGCCTCGGCCATTTCCTTGGCCTGATCTCGTACATCCTGCCGCCGGCGATTGACCAAATGGCGTTGATTCTTGCCATATTGTTGCAGTGCGCGCTTCTCCAGTTCTTGAATGAGCGGTGACTTCTCAGCCAGACAATCAACCAGATCATTAACATAGCACTTGACCTCTTGATAGAATTTATACTTGGCTGCTGCAGTGGGTGCATTTTGCTGGCATTCCAATTGCTGTAACTTCAGGGATTTCAACTCCAAACTTATGCGGGCCATGCTAGCAATGTGATCCTCCGAGCGTTCCTTGAGCTCCTGCAGGCGTGTCTGAAGGGCCAAGCGCATCTCTTGTGGTGTACGCAAGGCAGTGGCTTTGGCCTTCTCCTTCTTGGGTTTGGTAGCGTTCGAGGAGCGTATGCTCCTTTCCAACGAATTCTTGGCATAGGCCTGTTCCAGTAAGGTGGATGTGGACTGTGGCTGTGCCGCCTCCTCCAGGGCCAAATTAGTGGTTGGTTTAATCATGAACCTAGAGAGCACTGTCTCATGCTGTGCATGCACCAATTGGGCTCCTGTCACGCCCTTGCGTATCTGTTGATTCTCCCATTCATGCATCTCATGATCAGAGTCCTCCTCGGTCACTAGGGATAGTGTAAATAACAATTAAAGCAACTGCTAGACACAGGCAACTTAATCAACTGGAGCCAACGAGCTTAAACCCCACCCCCGCTACATACAATCATTCTCAACGGCATAGAACTGTTCGCGACGCTCTTCGCGCTCCTTGCGACCTGTGATGTCATTCATATCCATGCGCTCCTCATCATCCGACTGATCACCCTCGACATCTTCACAGGGCAGACGTGTACTGAGCTTGGGTTGCTCTTTGGGCTCCTCAACTGGTATATAATCACCGGCACCTAAAGAGATTCCCAGGTTTAGTTTTACTTAGGTTATTCACCCACTCGGCTCGGCACCACTTACCTTGCTCTCTGGCACGCTGGCGTCGTTTGCGTGCAGCATGTATCATAGCCGCATCGGGTATGGAACCACTCTCCAGCATTTGTTTCAAATGTTCCGGCTTAGAGAAGCGATGACGTGTCTTGTCCCGATCCGCGTCTTTGCTGTGATTATCTTCTTCATCGCTCATATCATTTCGACCAGCACACAAGGCAGCACGACCATTTAGAACAGCTTCAGGTGTTTCCGATTTCTTGACCACCAACTATATATATTTTCATTTTTTTTTTGGGGGGGGGGAGGGAGTTAAGAGTAAAGAGGAAATATCATTGAAGGTCATCGAAAGAGTTTTAAGTGAGCTTTAAGGCTGGGAGGTGGAGGGATTTAACATGCTTTTTACGCTAGGCAACAATCATTTTCTATTTTTTAACTTAAAAGTTCCAAAAACTAACCTTAACAATGTTGCTGAGGAATCTTTAAGGACTTTTTAAACGTCAACGGTTGGTTCCGATTTTTCTGAACTTTAAACCGAACCTTAAGCCAAACCAAAGTTAAGACAAGAAAGAAAGTCGGTCAAGCCCGACTATAACATACAGTCAGAGTGGGAATTTTTGTAACTTGATTGAAAGTTTAAAGCTACAAGTTGATCAACTTAACTTTTTAAAATGATTTGAAGTTTAAATATTCAATCATTGACAAAACTAAATATTGTAAAGTTTATTTTACTAGTAAGATTTTGAACTGATTTATTCATTCATGTAGAGTATTTGCAAAGGAAATAATTCTTTCTACCGGCCCAGACGACGGAGTGTTGTACTTTATGAATATTTTCTTTATGATGGGATACTTTTCCTGCCTAATTATCTTTTTGTCTCTCTCCGATAAAAATCTGTCTCAGGGTCCGAATCAAACTCAAAGAAGTCGTCATTTTTGAAGTGTTCTTTAGCCACGACAGCATCATCGGTCTCAAGGTTTTTAGGCTGTGATCAAGTGTGCTGTATTGTCCCGAGATTCATTAGGTTATATCAAAGGCACGTAAGGTACTAAACAGGTGAATTTGCCATATCCCCGAGTATCTTTAGACCGTAGAACAGAGACGCAGGGTACTAGCCGCGCGGTCTGAGCAACCCTTGAGGACCCTTCGGCCCTCGACAAGCCCTATCCAACCCCGAGTTTATTTGTCAGCAGTTAATACACGTCAGGTATTAAGCCGCATGATTCTACCCCTCCCGAGTCTCCATAGATCGTTGTCATGTCACGTCGGGTACTAACCACGTGTCCTGAATCGCCCTTAGACACTCTCAAGTCAGGAGACGGCCACGCCGGGTACTAACCGCGTGTTCTATTACCTTCTTGGAGGTTCCCCTAAGGCAAATTTAGACACGCCGTGTGACGAACTCAGGGTAGAGGGTAAACTGTCGACTGTTCTGTACAGAAAGCTTCTCTCTAGGGACAATTGACTGTCGTTATTTCGGTGGAAGACGCCCTTAGAAATAGTCCCCGCGAATTACCACTTTGCGATTAACCTTGGCCAGTCTAAGTTTTTCCCCGGCTGGAAAACTTCGTTACAAAATCAAACTGAATTTTAGGTTGTAAATACAACAGTTGAAAATGTAACTTGATTGAAATTTTCAACTTAGTTGAAATCAATCAACTAAATTTAACTAAGTTAAAATTATTCAAAGTTTATTTTAGTCAAATTGAGTTATACAGCCATGCTCCCATTTTCGCATTCGCAAAAGTTTTGCGATTTCAAACCGGTTTTTAGTACAAATTTGCTCTCCAAATCGCAAAACTTTTGCGAATGCGAAAATGGGAGCATGGCTGATACTTAGTTTTAATCAAGTTGATCAACTTAATAAAAATTTTAGTCGATTGAGGTCCACTCTACATACAGTGTTTAAATTGAATCAGTCGAAGCAGCAAAACACATCAAAATTTTTACTTTTTCCAGCTTGAACTTTTTTCAACTTTTTAACAGGGTTCGAAATGACTTAACTATTGACTAAAACAAAATAATTTTTTGACTACGACTACGGAATCAAATCATAAAAACTTAAAGTTAAATAGTTTTCATAAAATATGATTTGATCAACTAGGCTAACAAATATGAACAAAAACTAAACAAAATTTTAGTCATTAGTCGTTTTGCTACATTTGACTATTGACAATTTAGTTGTTTCAGTTGACTTGACTTGCCTTGACTTGACTATCAACTGAGTAGTCGCTTTGAAACATTTGACTAACGACAACGGAAATCTGTGCAATAAGTTGGCATTCAAAGAAAAGACTACTAGTTAGGTTAGGTTAGGCAATCATTATGTAAATTTGTTTTATTTTTTTATTCTTCAGGTTCGAAAATTGGCAAGTCTTCAACTGCCCGATCGATAAAAGATGGATTGAGTTTGACCAATAAAATGTTTTCCAAAGTATCTTGATTAAGGCGATTGCGATTTTCAGAGAGGATTAATTTAAGGTGCCCCAGGCTTTCTGTTGCTAAATTACGCGATGTACTTGATGCGAGTCCTTTAAGTTCCACCATGCCCAAAATTGTTAACTTGATTTCATTTTCCTTTATAAATTGCGCACTTAGTCCAAAAATATTGCGCGAAAGTCTAGTGGCACTATCCATTTTAAGGGAGACTAGCTTATTTTTTAGTTCCAATATTATATTATTCTTTATATTCGCTGCAACGGCCGCCAAGAAACATTTAGTATTTCGAGAGTTTAATGAAAATGGTTGGTTCATTTTTTCTCCCAAAGCTTTGCAGATAGGGTCTATAATGTTACGCATATTTGGCGAGTCCAGAACATTAAATGGAATACCGTTCTCAGTCACAAGTCCAATGTAGCTTCGGATTAAAAGTTTTTTGCTCATTTCTATTTTCACGGTTTGCTTTCGAATTTGATTCGCTGGTATACCTTCGCTGTTCAATTCATCATTACAATCACTCATTTGATGGGTTTTTACTAAATGAGTTTTTAAATTATACAATCTGTCCTTTTTTAATCCGTGGTTGCATATTTTGCATACAGCAGATTCATTCTCCTCAGTTATTTGAAAATATTTCAGAATAGAAGCTTTGTTAAGACGGGGAGCCATGGGAAATTTATTTTATAATAATAACAAATGCTGTAAAACTTTACTTTCAATTATTATGTCAATTGTGTGGCGCTAACGGAGATTTTTATACCCTTGCAGAGGGTATATGGAAATAGTACAGATGTTTCGAAAATATATTTATTATTTGGCGATTTTGATGAATATCGGAAAAATACTTAGAGCAGCTGTCGTATAAAAAACTGGTCAGACAAATGGTCACAAGTCAGTCTACTGGTCAGTTTGGGTGACTCAGCTAGCAGCTTATATCAATCAAAGCGAATATGAAATTGTTGTATGAATATAAATTAAGACTTTTATTTATATGAATTATGCGAGCTGCAAGGGTATACAAAGTTCGGCCGTGCCAAAGTTAGCTATTCTCTATTTTTTACACTTACAAGGAATTTAGGCTTTGCTCTTTCTTCAAGGCTGCGTTCTGTATTTGGAAAACTGTCTCTTCTTTCGGTATGTCTGAATATACCGTTCTTTGTTAGATTGTTACTCCGAAAAAATTTGGGATTTGTTGTTAAATCCAAAACAATCAACACAACAATCACAACAACGATTAAAAACCAAAATTATTTCAATTTAAAATTTCAAATGAAACGAAACGACTACTCAGTTGATAGTCAAGTCAAGTCAAGTCAAGTCAACTGAAACAACTAAATTGTCAATAGTCGAATGTAGCAAAACGAATAATGACTAAAATTTTGTTTAGTTTTTGTTCATATTTGTTAGCCTAGTTGATCAAATCATATATTATGAAAACTATTTAAATTTTTAGTTTTTATTATTTGGGAATAAAGTCAAGTTTATAGATTTAGTCGATTTACAAATATTGACTAAATGATAGTTTTTTTTTAAAATTTATTTTCCTTTTTTTTTTTTTTTTTTCTTTTTCTTTTGAGAAAAGGACCTAAAAAACCCACAAATTAAAAAAAAAAAAGTGTTTTTTTTCACTGCTTACGATCAGCAGATCAAGTCTGAGCTGCTGCTTCAGGTCAGCCACGCCAGTCGCAGCAGCAGCAAGCGCTCTGCTTTTACAAGCGCAGACAACAGCCCCGTCGCTCGTCACTGTTTTTGATTGTTTTCCTGCACACACATACTATTATTCAATGTGTTTGAGCGTACGCGCTCGCACCCGCGCTCACTCTAACACTCTCGCTCTCTCGTTGCTGGTACCACTATTTATTTGTTGTCTGGTGCTGCTAACAGAAAGAGACGAGCAATTTCAGTCGTGCTTTTGCTTTCGACGAAATTCAAAAGCAGAGCGCTTGCTGCTGCTGCGACTAAACTTAATCTGCCTCCAAGTATAAGGCGCATATGTCCCATACATGTCAAACCTCTTATCTCTTACCATCTCTGAGATCTGTTTGTTCACACGGACAGACAGACGGACGGACGAACGGACATGGCTAGATCGACTCGGCTGTTGATGCTGATCAAAAATATATATACTTTAAAGGGTCGGAGAAGCTTCCTTCTACCTGTTACATACTTTTGCACAAACTTAATATACTCTGTGTACCTCTGGTACAAAGTATAATAATTGCTAACCCTGAACCTGTAAATTTATTTGGAAGATTGTTGCCTAGTGTAGGGGAAGAAACATGCGTTTAAAATCTGCTTATTGGCAACTAATATGGAAATCAAACTTAACATCTACAAGACAGATCTCAATATATAATAACGGGAGATCAAAATCAACAACTTGGCCAACACTACAAAAACAAGTGATTTCTATCCATCAATTTGCTTTAGTTCTTATATAGAATGTTTGTATTTTTTGTTTTTTTTTTTTGGCTCTAAATGTAAGTAAATGCATGTACGAGTATGTAATAGATTTTGTTTTTGGTTTTTGGGTGTAAAAAATTGAATAATAATAACCTTACCACAAAGTCGTCTGTGCGTATTTCGGTTTGGATCATATCATTATCACTTTTTTTACTCTTATTATATCTACTAGAATTCGTAGAAGCTGAACCCGAAGTTGTGGCACTGGACGACTCTAAATGCTGTTGTGTACTACCATTTTCCTGCTGGCCATGGCCATGCTGACCCACTCCTGCGCCCCCGCGTTCCTCGCGCTTCTTCTTGCGTCGCTCCTTGTCCAGCATGCGCATGACTTTCTTGCTGTGCGATGACTTACGCACTTGGAACACCTCGCCATCGTCCTCTGCGAAGCATGGAATACAATCAATATGTATTGCAGCAGGAGGAACTAAATATGTACTTACCATCATCGGCAAAGCTAAGCAAAGCCTTTGGCTTGCTGCCGTCCTCTGTTGTTTTTGCACTCTTGCGGCTCTTTTCCTTCTCCTTCTCTTTATCACGTCTGGAAAAAAATCGGCTATTAAAAAAGGAAGCAAATATTTCTGCGTAGCAAATTGTCACGTCGAAATCGAAAATACCTGCTGGAAATAGAAATTATGGGCGGCGGTGGCGGCTCCATTTCTACGTCCAAAGTGGTACCGGCGGCCGCCTCATCTTCCTCCTCGTCGGCATTGCTGGAGAAAACGCGGCGCTGTATTTTCTTTGGCTTTCGAAACAGCGACATATTTAGTTTTAAGTTTTAAAGTATTAAATCAATGTCTGCTGCGCTGCTGCGAGATTTAGTAAGACCAGCACTCAATGTTTTAGGGTGACCACAGTCGATAGTTTTTGGGATTACGAAAATTTCAGTCAAGCTAGCTGCGTTTCGTTTAGTGCAACTTGAAGAAAAAAATACATTTGTTTTAAAAGATATGTATTAAGCTTTGCATTAAGGGGTTAGGGGTAGGGGACTCCGCAATTTTTTTCGATGTGCTTTGTTCAAATGTACGACTCGTCACCAGTGATTCTCCTGAGGATTTTGGCCTGTAGAAGCCTTATTTTATTCAGTTGGGTTTTGGCAGCCATTTACCTGGACGCCGTACCTCCAGATCGGCGTTAGGATAACCTTATAAATAAGTACCTTGTTTACAGCGAAAGTTTGTTGTTGGCATTCAGGAGCCAGCTTATCCTTGCCGCCTTGGTACGCAACTTTCCAGCTACTTCGGCGGTATGTTGCTTGTATACTTATGTCCCGATTTGTGCGGAAGGATCTCTCCATAAAGGAACTCGCCAGGACTAATATCCCTTCTGAGAGTGTAAGTATCGCAGGCACACTTTTCCGGATTTACAGAGATATTCCATCTGCAGGCCCAGTTCTCAAATTTCTTGAGGTACTCTTGGAGTGCGTCTGTTGCCAAATAGACACTATTAAATCTCTATTAAATGGACGAATTTAATAATTTCCTCTGACATTTTGTTAACAACAGGTGCTCGTTCATCAAAAAATATAAGCAAGCTGTCAGCGTACAGTCGTACATGACGATAAGCGACTGACACTGCTTGTCGATGCTGCAAGCATGTTGCGACGATTTCACGCAGCTGAAGATATATGTGTCCGACATCCGTATGCCTCAAGACATGTGACGTTCCAAATGAAAGATATTTAAGTTCAATTTTTATTTTTTTAAAAATTTAAAAACTAATTTTTGTTGTTAATTTTGAATAAAAATTTAAATTTAATGCTTATTCGTAATCTATTTTTTTTAAATCAAAACAAAACTTAATTTTTTTATTTGTAATTTTTATTTTACAAATTACAACCGTTACGGTCCCTGATTTTAAAGAAGCATAGAGAATTGACTCAATCGAAATTTAGATGGCAAGGTAAACTGCAGGTATTAAATATATCAAGTCAAAAAATCAATTCCAGACAACAGAATTTGTATTCCAGGGTAAGATTAATTTAACAAAATTTCCCTGAAATTTACAATTTAGTTTAAACCAAACTAACAGCAGGTCCACCCTGTCTATTCCAAAATGTCTATCGAAGCACCACGTCATTTGCATACGTTGCACATAATCGTTTTTATTAAAAGTCTAACGGTATAATGAATTTGTGTTATTTGATACAATCACTGAGAACTTAATATAATTTATTTTCAATTAATTGTTTCTTTTTTTTAATTTGCATTTCTTTTTAAAAAATTTGTGTCGGCGTTTTATATCGATTTACGATTAATTCAAAAAGTAGTGTGACCCTTTAATGGTTATCGATGTATACCGATAATTAATAAAGTCAGAAAGCCAGAAGTCAAGCCCAAAAAAGTTCATAAATGTTATAAATTTCTTATTAAAAGCATACGGATCAAGTGTAAGTCGTAGTCCAACAGTTTAAGCAATACTTTAAACATAAGTTTCATGTATTAAAACCCTAAAGTCCCTCTGAAAATTGATGCCGAAAAAAACATAAGAAAAATTGCCGACGCGACAACGCTACCTAACACACATACACACAAATACAACTGGCTTGCAAATGGCGGATGCGTTTCAAAAGGAAAAAAACTGCATTTGAGTGTGAAAAGTTAGTAAAAAAGAAAAAAAAAGAAATTGTTGACGTTGCAAGTGACGCAAAAGTAATTGCTTCGAGTAAATATTTTACAACTAAGACAACTTCTGTTTGTTTGTGTGTGTCAGTGCAGTGCATTTTGTTGTTGTGCGACGCCCTTTGATTTTGCGCTGCGCTGCTTTTGTCTTGGCCCAAAAAATTCGATTAATTTTCATGCAATTATTCAAGATTGTCAAAGATCTGAACAATTAAGTGGCATAAGGGACAGCTGAATAATGAATTTTTTTCTTTTTGATTTGGCAAGAACTTGTGCGCCGCCGTCTGGCCTGTTTCTTCCTTCCTTCCCCTGATCTTCTCCTTTGTCTTTGGTGCGATTTTATCAAACAAACATATAAACATAATTGATGTGTTTGGCCTGTATCTGTGCTTGGGTGTGTGTGTGTGTTTGCTTGACATTTTACACATTGTTGGCAACCAGAGGCTGACCTCACCATTCGTCCTCTCTATCGCGCCGCTTGCAGCCCAAATCATCATAAAAAACAACCACAAATTATAATTGTATATAAATGCACGAGTGTGTGTCATTTCATTCATTTAATTTGTGCGATAAGGCCTTCGAAATCATTTCTAAGAAAACCAATAGGAAAAAAAACTCGCTTTGTAGACGTCAGCAATCAATAATCATTTAAGACATCATTTTCAATTTGCTTATTAATAGCTAAAGCAACGAAGAAGAACACCAATCTGAAGTGAGTCATTACCTAGTTTAAAGCCGCATTCCGGCTGTGGACCAAATTTGGTTGAAAAGATGCAAAAACAACAAACGAACTTGACGCTCCCACGCAAAAAAGAAGCAAAAAAAAAACCTCAAAACTCTCTGGCCACGCTCTCCCTTCGCTGCCTACAAAATGTTATTGCATGTTGCATAAATATACATAAACAAAAAGAGAACTTTCTAAATTTAAAACACTTGAGCCGCTGCCTGGCTGAAAATAGCGGAGCCTAAAATGCATTTATGAATAAATAAAAAATAAAAGAACAACGAAAATAATGAATGAGAGTGTGGCTGCGAGTGAGAGGAAAGGAACATACTTGCCCCGTTGCAAAGTGATGACAAAACAGCTAGCTATTGGAAAAAAAGGCTAAAAGCTAAATGAAGAGAGTGGGAATGATATAAAGATGTGGTGTGTGTTCCCAGCAAACCAAACGCTCTCAAACGATATCCCAAGCGAGTGAATTGCGTGAGTTAACCCGGCAAAACTAACGCATACGGGTCGGGAAATGATAGTAAAATGATTCATGTGTCGTTCAGTTTGTGGCAGTGAAAGTATCATTTACGATAGTCGCAAGCAATACGGTTAGCGTAGCTTTAAGCGGTATCTTTTGCGAGACTTTTTTGATAGTACTTGCAAGTCATTTAAAATATTAGCTGTGATACGTTTTTTTATTTAAAAAAAAAAAAAATTGTATGTTAGTGAGCCCGTAGTCTCGGTCTCGGCCCACTCGGCCCGCCGACTCACCTTGTCTGGGACTTGAACTCAGGACCGCGGCACTCTACACGAATGACTGACATCTTTACGCTCACCGATGACAGTAAATGACAGTGAAGAATGAAATTAACGCGCCCGGGTGGTCGAATGGCAAGACATTTTCCTTGCAACGGCGAGGTCAGGGGTTCGAATCAAACTTAAGGCATTAAATTAAAACCTATTTTTCTTGTTTTTTTTTTAAATTTTGTTTTGTGTTATTTTTGAGTTTTTTAACATTGTCTATATTTTTTCAATATTTTTACATTATTTTTTTACAATATTTTTTGGTCCCAAACTCGATATTTTTCGTAATTACGCAAAATGCTCACATGCTGGCTCGCTTATGAGCTCGCTTGCGAGTGCTCTGCGATAATAAAAATAAACTCTCATTTTTGTGAGCATTCTGCGATAGACTCGCAAAATGCTCGCATGCTGGTTTGCTGGGTTAAGATTTGTTCCTTGCCCTCTAGTGTGAGGGATTGCTGCTGGATTAGTTTCAGTATGTAACTGCTACTTAGTACTTACGAGATTAAACCATGGCGTAGATCAATGACTTCTTCATCATTTTCTAGCTCCAATCCAATCCAATCCCGCCCGACTCCGTTCAGCGGTTTCCATTACATTTCTTGCCCTGCTGTTCTCATTTTCCAGTTTCATTTCTTTCTGCGTATTATGGTCAAAATATTTCTAGAAATATAAAAATATTGAAATTTTTGAATATTCGCTCGTCTTAGTAGGTCGGAGTTCCGAATTCTGTTGGGAAAGAATATGCAGAAGATGCGTCGCAACGGTTGACAACGGTTTACAAATGTTTGGATTTTTGACCAGGGCTGCAAACCTCCTAAAAATCGGGAGGGGTTTACGCCGAGGTTCAAACCCGCGAAATTCCTTTGGTTCGGGCTCAGAAGCAGTGTTGCCAGAACATGAGGTTCCAAAGTTGCTAAATTTTCGAAAAAAAAAATTTCTAGAATAAGTTATAAATAGAATAAGCTATAAATGAAAACTTAAAGAACTGTTGTTTTCGGACTGAAATCCTTTAAATGAGGTCTGCAAACCGCTCTGGAACAGTGTTTCCAGAATATGGGAGGTGACGACATAGCGTAGGAAAACACGGTGGTTAGAGGGAGGTGGACATTGTCAAAATTAACTCGGAGAGCGAAATTGTCAGCGAATAGTTGATTTACTTTTGAGTGAAAAGTTGTCGTTGCAGCAGGGTGTGCTTCTATGTATACCAAATCTTTTTTTTGTGACTTGTTCACTCAGTTCGGTGAGTGTTCTCAGCTGTTTTTTGCTCACCTTTCTTTTTGTTCAATGCAAGCAACCTGCTGGAGTGGTTGTTCCACCAGTTTTTACATTAAAAATCTTTCGTTTAAAAGCAAAACCATTTAAAAGTTTGCCAGCAAATAGGTAAAATTCCGCAGTGTGACCAGCAACGAAGAATCAAAATAATTTCGTATTATCGTTAGTCTTCTCAATGCCCTAATAATAGTTGATAAGCAAGTGAAAGTGTAGTCAACGGAAATAATTTGGAAGACATTCGAATTTTAAATCGTTCGCAAACCAGAACAGCTAAAACAGAATCGTTCGATTTCGTTTTCATTTGAAATCGAAGATATATATATGTGAAAATCGGAACAGGCCTGTTTAACTTTATTTTAAAGAAGCGTTCGATTCGGTTCATGGCTACCAAAGCCAATGACAAACATAAAAAATAGCCAAATTGACAACACTGACCCGTTACACAGAGACAGAGAGAAAATTCCATACCAGAGCTTTATAACTGTTGGCTGTTCTTGTTGTTGGCAAACTAATTGAACATTGAGACAAGTGAGAAACAAAAAATTAGGCCAACTGCACAAGTGCGCTGTGGCTGCGATGCCAGTTTTCTTTTTTTTTTTTTTTTTTTTTTATAACTAGGCCGAGTCAGTAAATTTTGCATGCTGTCCGACCATAATACATAATTATTTATAGATGGTAATGATGATAATAGCCAGGCAAAAGAGATTTCGACTTTCACACAAGCACATTCCTCCGCCGCAGCAATGCTCTTCCGGTTGATGACCTTTACCGGCATTTTTATTGTATTTTTTCTTTCGTTTCATGTATTTGCTTTGGCTCTCTGCTCGTTGTGCTGGACAGAGCGTGGGGTGTTGTTGTTGGCAGCAGCATTGAAGCGTAGCCTGTGGTATAAGGTCTGACTTGTGTGACATGAGTACAAATCGTTATCACATTGTCAATAATGCAATTAAATATTAACTCAAGTTAATATTTACACCCGAAAAGTTGGAATTAACCGGCATAACTTCAAATATGTAAACAACAAGAAAAAGACAAATATTGGCCCAGTTAAAGACGTAAATTGTATAAAACATACACGAATTCTGAACACTAGTTAACAAAATTAAGAAAATGGAGGAAACCACATGTGTTTCTCACCACATCGCCGTAAAATCTGTGTAGTCTAGTGTGGTTAAAGCTCTCACTAGACAGGTTTGACTGTTACTTAAAAGGAAAAAAACAGCATTTGTTAGCCAGAAACATGACGGCGTATGCGAGAGCTAAGCAAAGCCCTCCTAGTCTTAGTCGTGGACTGAAGCAGAGAGCAACAACCTTGAATTGAAATTTTTTTGCAATTTGTGAATTCTTCCACTAGCGCACAAGCTTGAAAAGTCAGTGAAATTTCAAGTTCTAACTGTATGCGGTGGGAGAGTCTGAGGTAGAGAGTGAACCACAGTCAAAGAAAAGAGATTGAGAGAGCCTAAGCTAAGCTTTGGTCGTGGCTGCTGCTGATGTTGCCACCTTTGTGTTGTCATTCGTATTGTGTTCAGACGACTCTTGGCAACGCATTGAAGAAGATTTCAATTCCACAGTTTAATTTTTTGAGTGCTTACAATTTGCATACGTGTACGTCAAAGTTTCCAGTTATTTCTGTATTTGTGTGTGTGTGTGGGTTTTAAATTCGTTATTTTTTGTTGTGCATTTGCGTCAACAGACACCAACAAAAAGTTTGTGCAAATGGACTTTAACTTTCTTTCAGCAGCTGCAAACTGCTTTATAAGTCAATTTTATGTAAATAAAAAAATGTATTGTTTACTTCGAAGCATTACGTATTCTTAATCCTACCCTTGCTTATCTGAGCACTATAAATAAATAGAATAAATGTTTTATTTATAAAGCCTGTGCAACAAACAACAACAAACCACTTGTGTATATATAGTTTACTTCATTGTATATCAGTACCATTCACCGGCCGGTAAACTGATAAGCATATATGTGTACATGGTACACACAAAGAATGAACCCAAAAATGTACATAAATCATTCTTGAAATTGAATGTCTTGATCAACGCTTTTATTGATTGTGTTTGTTTCCACAGAATTCTCTAATTGCAAAACTACACGTCATCAAAATTCTATAAAGGCAGCAAAAACAAAACCACTGATAATGTGAAACATAAATAAATTAAACTGACTTCTTTGCTCCGCAGTCTTAGCTCGATAAGCTATTTTCTCGAAGACAAGTGTGTTGACTCCATATGGATATACCTTAAGCTCAAGTTAAAACAAATCTTAGAACATTTCCATAGTGAAAACATTTAGTTTTGAGGCAATAACGGGAGACAACTAAAAATCCGCAAAAGTTTTGTGAGAGCACGCCCTTAGCTGAGCTTCACAAAAAAGCTTTCGGTATGACATTTCTTTCTCTTTGTTCTCCTGTCAACTCGTTTTCATGCCCCCCTGACAAAAATTTTGACAAGTAGTCGCCATCATGCCGTCCGAGCAAGAACGGCTTTGTTGATCGCGTTGTAAAATTCTACGAAATGCACGCTGACAGGGGTAAAGTGTTAACAGTACACCATTTTACCCAAGAGGGCAAGTCCAAACGCAATATTTATAGTATTTTGCAACGAAAAATAATAAAAAGAGAAGTTGGAAGTGGTCGGAAACTAAACATTATGACCGGCCAAGCTGTCAGAAAGCTAACCCAACTTTTTAAGAACCAAGGCTACATAAGTCAACGAGATGCAGCCAGAAAATATAATTGCAGCCAACAACACATCAGTAAAGTGCTAAAAAAGAATAATACTGTTGCCAGAAGTAAGCAAAGAGCACCAAGTTACACACCTGACCAAATACAAACTGTGAAATCTCAAAGTCGGAGGATCTGCAACCAATATCGCCTTTTTGCCAATATTCCTTTTGTACCAAAGGAACTGAACCCAAGAAACTTGCCGCAGTGTTGTCCAATTGAAGATTTTTTTTGGAAGTCTAAGTGCTGCAGCTTACAAAAACAACTGGAAGGCCAAAAATATTAGAGAACTGGCCAACAGGATTCGGAAATACGACCCCAAGGTCGTACAGGCCGCCTGCGGAGGCATTTTCCGGAGGTTAAAAGTTAATTCGTTGAGTTGTGGAGTTGTTGGAATGAGGAAACTTTAAATTGACAGGCGTCAGACTGTAATCTAGTAGTTTTCTGGCCAGGCTTTTGGGGTGGTTTGACAGCCCCTGCATGTCTTTTTGGCTGAATTTGGTTTTTGTTGGTATTTTTTATAATTTTATGCTGCAGATCCTCAAACGCTCAATGCGGTTTCGGCGTCATGTTGAGTAATGGTCACGCTGTGGTTTTTGTCCAGTGGAGAAAGTTATCGCAATGCTTAGCAAAATTGTGCCTGAGACTAGCGCTTGTGCTTAAAGCTTTTGGCAGTTTGGCTAAATCACCATGTCTCCCTCAGTCTTATAGGTAAACGGTTCGTACCTTTTAGACATATTTAGTAATCAGGATGAAGTCAAGGTATAAGTAAAAAAATGTTCGCTACTACTGAAGCATCGAAGCATTCCTACTCAGAGTCGGGCTTGACCCACTTTCTTTCTTGTTTACTTTTAAACTTTAAACTCGAACACTCCTAACCTTTAGGAGGTTTGATTTGAGGAATTTGAATATGTGATTAGTTTACAACATAACTGCCGAGCTCTTTTCAAAATTCCTTGACCCTGGTGACCATGATTATAAGGACTGCCTTCCAATTGCTTTATAAGTTGTGTTTTATGTACATTTTAAGAAGGTTTGAAGACGATTTGAGAGCTGATAGCTTTCTGTTCGAAAAAAAGCTGGCCTGGCTGAGCATATATGCACTCAGACTTACTTTAAGGGACTTGACATATTTGTCCGTTAAGATATACTAGCAGTTATCTCAGTAGCAGATCAGAACGATGTTTTCCAACAAGGTCTTCTTCTCCCGGCCATTCGGGTGGTCGTTACCCCTTCTGCTGTAAGATAGCGCTATTTGTTGGCTGGGAGAAGATGTTCCTTAAGAGTAGGAAGGAGCAGGGCTTCAAATCCTTAAGACCCAATCTTTAGAATTATTATTTGCCATAAATTGGATAGCCCGTATCATCAGGTTTCTTATCTCATCTTCTTTTCCAGTAAATAAACAAGAGGAATCCGCATATATTTTTCACCATCCACACGGCTTCTTGGGCAAGATATGCAAATATGGATTTTCACATACTGATTGTCATTGGTTGTGTGTTCAGCGCTTCGTTGCTGTCGTTTCTGTTCATCAATAAGATCTTTAGGCGGAAAACATTCGAGGAAGTTGTGGCCGAAAAGCGTGCCCTAAGCGCCAATCTGTACAAGGCCGGAGCTGGTGGAGGCAATGCAGCAACCAAGAAGCCTAAGAAAAAGGAACTAAAACGCGAGAAGAAGCAACGTCAACGAGAACAGCAAAAGGATGCCAACAATGAGGCCGAAGAAGATTATTCGGATGGTCAGTCTGAGGGTCAGAACTCGGTAGAAGATGAAGTCGGTCCTGGGCTATCCAAGCAGCATGTGGAATTTGAGCCAGAGCCAGAGATTTTGACGGAACAGCGTAGACCGAGCAATGCAGCAGCCGAAAAGGAGAATCAACATGTGGCTAAAAAGGGGAAGAAGGAGAAGCGAAATGCACCCAAAGGAGGCGCCGCTGCTGCTGCTGGTTCCACGGTGAGTGGCATTTTGGTAAATAAAAATGAGCCATTGGTTGTAAGGCCCAGCCAAACGGAGGAAACTCCCTCCTTAAACAATTTCGAGGTGCGTGCACCAAAAGATGTTGTGGAACTGAAAAAGCAGGAGCAAAAGGAACGCAAGGAGGACAACAATAATAAGCAACAGGCTCAGAAAAAGAATGGTGTGGCCAAAAAGGAGAAAGTCGCCGAAGTAGAGGCGGCAGCACCCGCCGCTCCAGTCACTCAGGCGGCCAAGCAACTTATGAAGCAACAACCCGGCACTAGCTCCCCCAAAACACAACACAACCAGGCCAACAACAAGACCAAACAGCAACAGCACAACAAGCAAAAGCAAAAGGAATCTCTTACATCCAAGGATCTGGCACAAGCATTGGATAAGCTGGCGGAGCATCAGAATCAAACCATTGGCGTCTCGGCCCTGATGAATGTCTTTTCTCGAGCTGAACTGAATCGTTCGGAGATCCAAATACTTATTGATTATTTGCTTAATAAGCAACAGGATATGCCCGCCTCCCATGCCGAATGGTCGGATGACATTTGTCAGAAGCTTAAACGTCAGCTGGAGGAGAAGGAGAAACTGCTGGCCGATGAACAAGAGGCATCCATTGGTATCCAAGCCAAGTTGCGTGAACTGCGTCAGGAGATCAACACGGAGCGTGCCCAGATGCATGGACGCATTCAAGCCTACAATGATAAGTTGCAGGGCAAAGAGCAGGAGTTGTTGGCCCTAAACCAGGAGTTGTCCAGCGTCAATGACAAGTTGACAATCGAGCGGCAACAGTTCCAGGTGGGTTACATAATGGACTCTAGCATTTAGTGAGGCAATTAACTCTCCTTTATTTGTATTTCAGGCCATGCTGCGTGAGAAGCAGGCTAGCTCGGACTTGCTGCCCCAATTGCAACGCCTGCAGCAGGATTTGGCTCACAAAGAGAAATGTCTGGCAGATATGACCGCGTTTGTTAATGCCGAGTCCCAACAGAAAACTGAACTCATTCAGCAGCAGGCCCAACAGCTCTTGGCCCTGGAACAGCAGCGCGATGAACTGGAAGTGCACCAGAATAACAGCATATTTGAGCTAGAGCAGCGCAAGCAGCTGGAGACAGAGAATGGAGAGCTTAAGGTGGAGCTGCGTAATCTGCACAATGCTCTGGAATCGGCCAAGGCCGATTTGGCGCAGACCCAGAATGCCGCTGGAGCGGCCCAGTCGGAACTGAAGCGCGTGTGCAATACCGAACTGCAGGAGCTGCGCCAACAGGCAGCCACTTTGGAGTCCAGCAATCAGGCACTCAACCAACAACTTAACCAGGCCAACACGAATGCCGTCCAGGCGACGGCCGCTCAATCGGAGCAGGCTCTGGCCCAGTCCGAGATGTTGGCACAGAAGCAGAAGGAACTGAGTGCCTTGCAGGCTCAACTGAGCTCCCTCAATGAGGCACAGGCCAAGCAACAGCAACAGGCTACCATATTGCAATCGCAGCTCCAAGAGGCGCAACAAACGTCCGAGCAATGGCAGGCCAAGGAGCGACAATTGCAACAGGAGTTGCAAGAGCAGCGGGAAAAGAATAATGTAAGTAGCAGGCGGGTAAAACCGTCGTTAGATTCGCCTAGTGTTTGTGATTGTTCCTCATCGTTCACCATCCCAATTGCTCCAATTCCTTTACTAATTGCCACGTATTTGTGTTTCGTCAGGATGTGCGTATGAAAAATTGGAAGTTGATTGAAGCGTTGCAAAATGCCGAAGCAACAACAGCAAAGACGAAAACAAATACAGCGCAATCCTTAGGCGTAAGTGCATGATGGACTCTATACTCCCTACACTAACTCCCTACACCCTTAACTTTTAAGCCCCTATTAACAACCCTTACAAGATACCGAAGCAATAGAGTCGATTTCCCCCTGACAAAAGTTTATGAATATAAAAGGATAATATGGCAATGGGATGGGTAGTAGGAGCGAAAACCAAGAACTGTTTTGGAACCGGTTCCAGTTAATCTTGCTAAGACACGAACCGTATTCAAGACATGTACTTGCTTAGTGACGTACGAGGTCATTAAATTAGTTGGAGCATCTTTTAACAAAACCAAGAACTCCCATTTCCGTCGACGAGCACCAGGTGTGAAGATAGTTTAAATCATGGCATCGGCATACATCGGTGCATCGGAAAGGGATAAAAATTTCGGTATATTTACTCATGAAAAGGTTAAATAAAAAGGGCCCCGAATGAATACCTTGGATAACTCCAGGTAGCACCCTAATGGAGCTAAAAAATATTAGATTAAAAAGAACTCATTGGAATCGATCGCTTAAATATGCCTTAATTCAGTTGAGAAAGATTGGAGGGAAAATGTGCCATGTCACCGTATGCCATGTAACCGTAACGCGTGATGCATGACGCTGAAATCATATTTTACTCCTACTAAAATCTTCCATACCGAAATTAAAGATGTTTCACATCAAAAATTATAAGTTGATGGAAAAATAATGCAAATAGATTGGAGACAGTCTTTGTTAGCTGTTACATTATCTAAATGATCGGATCTTCTTTTGGACCATTAAAGAAGTTTTAGGTCATACCCAATCTCGTTTAAATTCGTTTTAAAATCATTGAACTTTGCCAGAAACCTTCAATGGATCATTCTAATCTCTACATATTCGTTTTACTTTCCAGCAGGAAGTCAAACTGTTGCAACAGCAGAAGGCAGTCGTGGCCGCCAATGGCGGTCAGGCGTCATCGTCCGCCAGTTCGGCTAAAAGCGAACAGCAGCGCATACGCGAACTGTACCAGCGTTTATATCCGGAAGCTGTCAAGGCGCTTACCGGCAACGCCTTGAACGCCTCCTTCGATGAGTGGCTGGAGCAGGTGCTGTCCACACACATCAAGCAGCAGGAGAAGCAAACGCTGAGCAGTAGTCATAAGTCCACACAATCAAACAATAGCAGCAGTAGTAAAAATAATAGCACCAACACCACCAGCACCGCCACCTCCACCACCCACAACAATATTAGTAGCAATAATAGTAGTTCGAATAGCAAATCCTCCGCTGAGCAGCTGGAGCTGCATAAGCAAAATCTACAGTTGCGCGAGTGCAACGATAAGCTCACGCAGCTGGTCACAAAGACGGTAAGACACGACATCACACAGAGAGAAAGTATAAGTCTAAATAAATTCCATTAATTTAATAGACCAACACCCTGATGGACTTGGAGCAGCGGGCACGTGAACAGGATGAACACTGGCGCGGCATTGTGAGCCAAAAGGAGCAGCTGATCAGCAAGTTGCAGCAGCATGCCTCAAATGGTGAACAGGTGAGTAAAGATGAAAACGCTTCTGAGCGATGAATGCTAAAGTTTTCCTGTTTTTTTTTTTTTGTACAAAGGACATTTAATGTCGGAGCTGAATTGGCCGAAGTAGTAAAACCACAACGATACAACCACAGCGTTTGTCTGAACTTCCACAAACCACACAATGCTAACAACTCTATTAAGTTTAAAGTTACAACAATTAATATGAAGTGAACAACAGCAAGGAGGAGATGAAGAACACGATGCCCCCAAACAACAGCAACATTGATTAATTCAAAAGTAGCCAAGAAAATTATACAAAATATTAAATAGAGAGAAGGATTAAGAAATGCTTTAAACATAACTTAAAGGAAAGCAACAAAAAAAAAACTAAAATGAAACTTGTGCAATGTTGAACATTTAAAAAGAGGAAAGTGCTGCTGCTCTCTCTCCTTATTATTAATGATAAAAACAACAACAAAAATCCATTGCTGCTGCATGCATTAAATATTCTTTATATTTTTTTATTACCTATTATTTATATCTTTATATATATAAATATAAATGCGATTATTATTTGTGTTTAACCTGCATTTAAAAACGCGCTAAAAAAACAACAACCATTGTATATGTATATTATGTGTTAAGCAACTGAATTTGAAACCACTTAAAAACAATTAACCAATTATATATATTTAAATAAACAAAAAATCTATGTATTTGGGCAATTGTGAATGCCAGTCAAAATGATTCAGCATGTTTATTTTTTGTGAACTTTCTTTTAGTTTTGTGTAATTCTATGTTTCTTGTAAACTAAGCAAAGTATTCAGCAGCATTGTTAACACAAACATACAACAAATTAGAGTAGAGTAGAGCAGGGTTCAGTGCCCTAACTTCTAGTGTTGGGTCTGTTCATGCGTGAGTGAAGTTCTTTTTTTTAAATTGTTTTAATGAATTAAAGTTTTTCACATTTTAAGGCCTGATTCCAGATGACATAAAAATTGATTTCGGCACAATACTTCATTCAAATAAGACAGCTGGTTCATAAGCATTCATATTTCAAAATAGTTCAAAAGAGTTTCGATTCCTGTCAATTCGATATAAATTTTTATGACAAACTTCACTTGAATATAAACACTTTTGAATTGCCTTGAATTCTGAATGCTTATGGAAAGCAGTCTTAATGTGCCGAAATACATTTTTATGTCATCTGGAATCAAGCCTTTAAGGTCTGTTTTCAGACAACATAAATTTGATTTTCGTCACAATGCTTCGTATGAATAAGACAGTTGTTCAAAAGCTTTAAGCTTTCACTGGTGTGCAATGGTGTTTTATTCATATGAAGCACGGTGACGAAAATAATTTTTAGTTGATCTGAGAATAGGCCTTCAAGCAAAACCTTTTTGTCTATGAAATGCTTAACATTCAAATATAAACTAAGAAAGTAAGCAAAAAATAGTGCTAAAACTATACTGGCCTGTTTCGAATTCCCATATCGATTGTAATGATTGCAAGTCAAATTGCATACTGTTCCAAATTTCGCATATCTGCAATGCTAAAAATGTCGAGAAACAACGGAGTTACAGCCACTTCAGGTAGGCCATGTCATGATCTCACCGCTTACGGTGACCCGGATTAAGAATCGTAGCATCATCCGAAAATCATGGCATTAAAAAAAAGGGAGTTGTTTGGAAGTATACCTCCCAGCCAACGATGTCCTTTTTTAAAAATTTTTATTTAAAAAATGCGCCATTTTGTCACTCTACAATCAGTTAGAAGCAAAAAAATATATAAAAGAGGATCGTTAACTGGTAGTCAAATATTTATTAATGAAATGTGTAAAATTTCAAACAGATCGGTGCAGAGATTTTTGAGTTATCGCCGTCACCTACTTCAAAAAAGTCGTTTAGAGAGAAACGCACTTAAAGTTACTTATTCTCACACATTTTACACATGACGTCGGTCACTTGAAACGCTGTATCTTTGTTAATTTTGCTCCGATTTACTTGAAATTTAAAAAAAAATTTCTAAGCCTCCCCTTAAACCGCGCGATTGTGAATAGATATGCTGCTAGTATTGCTTCAAATCAATAATATCTCTGGGCAACAGCCAAAGAGCTAGAGGACGAAACTATTTTTTTATAGAATTATTTTCATATATTTTAGGTTTATACCAAATCACAGCCAATACTTAAAATTACTGGTTTTCGAGCTACGATTTGCTATATGATTGCTACATTTGCTAGCTTTTTATTAAGCTATCCCTTATTCAACGACGGTAAATGGTTTAGTTGCTACCATTTAGGCATTTGCCAGTTACCGAATTTCCCATATTTCTAAAGTTCTCAGCTTAGTTTTTGTCTAAACCGCGTAAACAGGCGTCTGAGTAGCTATCTAACTACTTGGCTGAGCGATCGGGTGAAATAGAACCGATATTCGCTATCCCCAAATGTACATATCTACTAAAAGATACAAATATCGGTGAAATTTTTTTTTCGATTTTACAAATTTACAGCATTTTTAGTCTACCTTTTCACCTTATTATGCAGTCTTAGGCCCGATTTCACATCTTCTAGTTAGCTGCTATGTGACAGATAATCTCTGAATTTACTCTGTTATGTGTAAGTTTATGTGACAGATAGGGTTATCTAGAAGATGGGATATCTGCACTTAGTTGGCAAATTAAGCTAAAAAATGTTTAAGTAAGAAATCGAGGAAAAGTTGGTTTTTTGGAAAAAAAAAACCCGGGTTCAAACCAAAATTTAGCAATTTATTTTCGAAAATTTGAGCTTCAAGGTATTTAAGTGAAGGTAAAACATTACTTGTCACAGAAATATCTAGAAAACCGCTAGCATATATAATTCAATCCGGTTGTGAAGTGTTAATAATATGCTGCTCGGTTATTAGATCAGATGTTGAGTGTTAATCGAATTCAAACCGATTGTTCAAAGCGAAGTTGTTGAACTTTTTCTTGTCACTTACCATCCAAGACATCAAAGTTTAAAGCGAAATTTATTTATTTAGTATTTCGCCAACGGATAACCTTAACTGGCTACTACAATAAAACTTAAAACTAACAGTAACAATTTAACTACAAAAAGAAGTCCCTAAGAAGTCGCTTAACAATAATATTGTCGATGCTAAAGTCAAACCGCAAGCCAACTGGGAGACGATTGTACATCAATAGGGCTCTACATATTGGATCATTATTGGCATAATTGACCCTATGAGTTGCTACTCTAAAGGGGACCAAGTCACGAAAAGATCTGGGCGGAACATTGAAAGGAATCTTGTCCAGTATCTTAGGACAATTAATATTGCCGACCACCTGTGAACACCTGATAAGGTGGACAATCCTGAAAAATTTATTAAGTTTTGGGCAAATATATATTTGGTTTGAGGACTCAGCAGGGAAACAAAACTTTTTTGAACTAGAACCATTTTTTTTTCAAATTTTGTTGTCGTTGCTCTAGTCCAGCCATGCCCAGCCGTGTGCTCTTTGGGTGCGTTATGTTTTTGTAATTGCACTGAAGATAGGAAATTTATGGTCGTATACATGCAGGGCGCGCGGCATACAAAACGACACCCATGCAAACAGTTCGTGTGTGTGTGCGTCGCGTAGAACAAAAAGCGGTTTTTTTTCTCTTATTTCATAGGCGTTTGCGCGTGCAAGCAAACTAACCAACAACGATGTATTGGTGCTTTTCTTTGTGAGTATTGGAGTGTGCTCTGCCGTATGCTACTTTTGGGCATGTCTGCTCTAGTCGAATTCAGCCCAGTTAAGTTGGTGAAAACATTTTGAAATCGTCGAAATCAAAAATGAATTATTTTAAAATAATCTTGACTCTTTTTTGTTCTCCATTTATAAGTTTTTTCTGTCCCTTTTTATACCCTTTTTTAAGTCGATATGATGTCCCCTTTTTGTGCAACGTCGTTTGGCATCACAGATGCGCGCAGATTGAAACTCAACTTGCAAACTCTGTTTCAAATAAAATTGAAATGTATTTTAAAGTGTACAAAACAGCTTTGTTAGAATTGGTGACAACTCTGGTTGTTATCAATATGCACAAGCACTTGCATAGGTCAACCAATCAGCGGTTGATAAAAATGTTGATGAAACCGGTTTCGAGAAGTAATAATGTAACTAAATTGGTCGGCATTGGAAACAACAAAAAGTAAAACGTTATATTTGAGGATTTTCAAATCGAATTTTGAATTCAAAACAGACTAAATAGTTTAAGCACGGAGGAAAATTTGTAAAAGTTATGTATATGTGAATCGGTGAGCATAGAAAATCAAATAAGTCGGCTGTCGACTTTCATGCTCACCAACACAAGCACATTTTGCTCTTCTCTCCCTAAGCTAAAGCCAAAATAGAACAAGTGAGAACCAAAAAAGATCAGTTATGCTTTCTCACTCCCTAAAAAGTCCCGATATGAACAGATTGACCCAACACTACTCCCCCCGCCCTTCGTCCCCAAGCAACAGCAACATTTAATTAAGCATTGATATAAACAAAACATAAACTATTTTTATATAAAACAAAAAACCTAAATGATAAGTAAACGCAAATGAAAATACACCACAAGGAAACGCATGTTAAAAAAGCTAAATAAATAGCAATTAATTGTCAAAACTCATTTTGCAAAATATGTTGTGCCCAGCCTTAGTTGTTAGCCACATCCGGATCCCCTGTATTGAAGGAAGTGGGAGAGCTAGCTAACTATATAGGCTGCATTCTGATAATGTATGTATAATTTATGATAAATGAGCATTAAACAAACACAAAACAATCACACACACACCCACATACGAGGAAATTGAAGAAGAAAGGCATCTGGTTTTATTTTGGTGACTTTAAATAAATAATATTTAAATAATATATAGCAAATACAATACAAACATTTCTTTTTATTTACATAACTAAGCTATTTCAGCACTAAATTCTGTAGAGGTATAACCATATGAAACGGATACTTGAGCAATTCAACACATGAAGGACGCTTCTTGGGATCCAGCTGTAGGCAATTTTTGACCATCTGTAAAAACAAGGAATATAATTTTTCAATAGTTTGTCTCAATTGAAATCCATGCAAAATCTATGTATGACGTATATTTAAAAAGTCTTTGCTACTTTTTAACATACAAAAATATACAAAAACCATTTCTAGAATCTAGAATGTTGATGCCAAAAAACTCCAATACTTCATTTTGAATCCAACACTTCTAATTTTTGAAAATTCCTCATCACTCCGAAAAAATAACTCTCTATATTTTTTGAATTTTGAATCTCGGTGATTATAGACTGCGGTTTACATTTTTCTTTGAATTTGTCCAAAACAAATCTTATTTATATGCCAACTGTGTGTTACCGATATTGCCTAGTTTTTTTAATTTTGCCTTGTTTTGCTTGAATTTTCATTTGGAGTATCTAAACCATTGGCAAAGTTCTTCTTTTATCTGTGAATTGATTTCACAAATTCGAAATAGTTTCGCTCAGATTTTCAATTAGTGCTTAGACATTACCAAAATAAAGTGCCTATTTTTAAATGGCCGAGTAAGAAGATCCATGAGAAAACATTTTGCATAGAATAAATATTGAAAAGAAGAAATTGAAAGATTTCATTGATTTTGAAAAACCTTTTGGTTTACCAGGCGCTTCAGCTGATTCTTTAGACATGGAACTTAAAGGTCTGAATCGAAGTCCTTTGAGTAGGGAAAAAGAATTTCAAATTTGTATTTTTTCCATACTATATCCACACTCTGCAAACCGACCTAGTAGTCGCAAATGTTTTGGTACACGTATTGAATACACTCGTTCTCGAGAACCATTGAACGAATTCACTCCGACTTGACGGCTTTTTGAAAAGTGACATTTATGCTGTATTACTGGTTCAAAAGTTTTTGGTGTCAGTTGTTTACAATCATGTCGCTCGATAATCATGTTGTCGTAATTGGCCTGCATAAATGCACAAGTGCAAACCTGCACTTGCTCACAACGGCATTGAAACAAAAACGTAAAACAAAATCGAAAGCATTTAGTCGCCAGTGCGCGAACAATGCCCACAGACGAATTCTGTTTACTGACGAGAAAATTTTCACCATCGTTCAACAATAGTGTTGTTTTGTTCATGAGTGAGTGAACAAAATGACGTTGTTCGCTAAACTGAACGGAAGTGAACATGTTCTCCATTAATTGTTCATTTTTGTTCAATCAGAGTTGTTCAGTTGTTCTTGTTCACTCGCTCTTGTTCTGTGAGTTGTTCATGTTCAGTCAGAGTTGTTCACTTGTTCTTGTTGACTCGCTCTTGTTCTGTGAGTTGTTCACTGGCTCTTGCTCAGCCGCTCTTGTTCTGTGAGTTGTTAATTGAGAGTTGTTCAGTGACTTGTTCACTCAATTTAGTGTCTCTTCAGCTGTTTTTTGTCCGCGTGTCTAATTGTTCATTTTATAGATGGCTTGCTAATAGGCCTCATTCCACAGAGTGACCAGCAGCGAAGGATTAAAATTAGTTTGAATGATCGCTTATCATCACAATGCCCAGGTGAAAAACTGGTGAACAATTGGAACAGCACAATTCCAACGAAACGGCCTGCAATTTAAACCATCACTGAAGAGCTGAACAACTGAACAAGAGAACAACTCAACAACTGAACAAGAACAACTGAACAAGAATAACTAAACAAGTGAACAACTTGAGTGAGTTGACTCCCTTTGAAAAAAAGAATAAAAAGAACAACCATTGAGTAACAACAAACAGAACGCTAGAGTGTATGCTGTGTATTCAAAACAAGCCTCCGAACTCATTCCGACAGTTCAGAGGTCACCATTCGACTTTTGTGATGGTTTGGTGGGGAGTCGCCGATGATGGGGTCACCAAGCTGCATTTTTTTTGGAGTTAAATCCTCGTCGATAGTGTATTAATGCTACGTGCTAGTGGCCCAGACGTGAATCCATTGGACTACAAACTGTGGTCCGTTGTCGAAGCTATGGCTTGACACCCAAATGTTGAGTCTTTGAAGCGCGCCTCTGTCCGAGCAGTGAACAATTTCCCAATGCTTGAGGTGCGCACTGCGATCGATGAGTGGCGAGCGAGACTTCTGAGTTGCTGGAAAGCGCAAGGCGGCCATCTCGAATAAGTGGTTGTACGATTTGTAGCCATTGAGTGACCTAATAAAAAGAACAAAGTTCTGAAAAATATTCATTCGATTTCATTTTATGAACAAAAACCCGTGTGTTAAATGATTATCAACCTTCAAGAAAAGAATGCACACTGGTGACAGGTATATTAAGAAATCGGCTTGCAATTGCGGTAGGCTTACAGGAGTACATGTTGTTAAATTTATGTCAAGTCATCCTTAAACGCTTTATCTCTCCTAAGGATCAATTCGGTCTATCAGTGGTCCCTTTGGTAGAGGTTCGAACTAAAATTATCTTAGGAAAACGAAGTTAATAAGTAGGTATCATTGGCTAGAGGAAAGCGATTCACGTTTTAAAACTCATCAGAGAACTCAACCGAACCGAAACGTTTTTCTTTTTGGTTTTCGGTTCGGTTCAGCATTTCTGAAAGGATGTCGGTTAGGTTTGCGGTTTGGTTCACTAGCTGGAAAAGCGGTTCGGTTCAAAACCGGTTCGGTTTAGAACCGGTTTGCATCCCTGCTAATAAATCATAATCAAGAATTGTTTTTAATGACCTATAAAATGGTAATGGTAATTGTAGCTCACAGCTCTGATATCAGTAAAAGCCTACTATTGGTTGACTTATGATTTGACTCTACTCTTTTCTACTCACATGAATCAGCATGACAGGATAATAGATTGGCAGGGCCGGATACTCAATACTTGACGCCGGACTCGTAATTGCGCTCATCTTTTGATAAATATTTCGTATATGGCCAAATGGTGTCTTCTGATACATCAGTAAATACAATATACAGCCAAGCGACCAAACATCCGATTTGGTGGAAATCTTTATTTTGGGCTGATTGCCGCTGCCACGCATTGGACTATTGCCCGTGGATGTGTCCGTTAGGGCCTCGGGACTGATGTAGTTGAAGGTGCCGGCTTGCGAGAATTTTATAATACTTGTCGAGTCCACCGAAATGTTGCTAGCTATGCCAAAGTCAATAAGTTTAAGTCGTCCATTGACCATCAGAAAGTTGGCCGGCTTGAGGTCCGAATGGATGACACCGTTTTGATGAATATAGTTGACTGCCTGCAGCATTTGATAGAGTATGTTCATCAGATTGTACAGCGGAAGATTTGTGGTGTAGCTTTGCAGAATTTTGTTCAAATCGCAATCGCCTTTTTCCATGACCATATACAATTTGGACTCTTCGCGCAGCAATTGGCTGGAAAGGGGAAATAAGTTGAGTATGTGGAACTGGCGCACAGTGGCTCGTTTTCTAAAAAAAACACGTTGCAAAAATTTTGTTTTTAGAATTTCACGCAAGGTTTTAGTTGTGGCTAAGCCCCTCAATTCTGTTTCCCCGAAATGGGTCCATATTTAGGGTATAAAAAAGTTTTCACACTAGCGGCCATCAAGGCAGTAATACTCAAAAATGCAGTAAGTGCCGATTTGTTGGAAGACAATTTTCTTTTTTGCCACTATCACATTCTCTAATATGCTCTGGTTCTACGAAGTGTATTTATTGATTCGGTTTTTCGGAAATTTTATGATTGTAATTTATTATTTTTATACTCTGTACCAGAGGAACACAGAGTATATTAAGTTTGTGCAAAAGTATGTAACAGGCAGAGGAAGCATCTCCGACCCTATAAAGTATATTTATTCTTGATCAGCATCAACAGCCGAGTCGATCTAGCCATGTCCGTCTGTCCGTCCGTACGAACGCACAGATCTCAGAGATGGTAAGAGATAGAGGTTTGACATGTATGGGACATATGCTTCTTATACTTGCCAGATCAAGTTTATTTTTATTTTTGGCCACTCCCCCTCCCGCCCCCGCAATATCGAAAAAACGTCATATCTCCCACAGTTTTATAGATAGAAGGTTCGTTTCTTCTGGACATATTTAGTTATCGGGATTATTTATCGATACGCCAAAAGAATTGTAAAGATCAGATGAACGATAGTCGAGTTATAAGGAAAACAAACAATACACTGAAAAAACAAGGTGCGGCCATAATTTTTCACCAGAGTTTATGATTTGCTGTGAATGTCTGTTTCAACAACGAAAAATTATGTACAAATGGGTAAATCAGAATATGACGCGCTGATGTAGAGGAAGCACTGCTGTACTGGGTTAAGCAGCAGCGTTCCACCAATTCGATCTTGGACCGACATGAATTCTCGGCAAAGCCAAGGAATTTTGACTTCAATACCGAATTCAATCCTGATGGCAACTGGCTGTGGCACTAGCATAAGCACCATAATATTTGGATTCAAAAATTGCACGGAGAATCTACTGACACTGATAATGGAGGAGGAAATGAATATGTTCTCATCATTTTGCCTGAACTGCTAAAAGATTATGACGAAGAAAATATATATAACGCGGATGAAACTAGGCTTTATTATAAAGCAAAGCCAAGATGGACATTTGAGTGACCTAAAGGGCCAAAAAAATTACAAAAACGCGATAGACTTTGAACTTTACTGGCTCCTACAAAAATTTGGAAAACTATAGGCAAACCCAAAACTCTACTCTACTGCAAGACTCCCATTTACTTATTGTGCTAACCAAAATGCGTGGTTGACCGGAGACAAATGTGAAAAAAACCATGGTACAACTAGAACAAGGAAACATTAAACCGAAATTTATTCCTCCGAGCACCACAACTGTGCTACAGCCTTTAGATCAAGAAATAATTTTCTTATTCAAAGTGAAAATCAGACATATTTGGTTCAAAAGTAATGATTTTTGCAAAGTGTTTTGACAAAACGAGCCTCTGTGTGGCGTGCAGCACTTACTAATCGTATAGATTCACAACACAAACGTGACCCTGCAGCTTTTCGAGCAGTTTCGTTTCATTGAGGTAACCTTCTACCACCGTGGGATCAGCCTGTAAGTCCACAATCTTTAGGGCAAACTCTTGGCCAGAGTCCTGGCGTCGGGCCAAAAAGACCGAACTTGAACCACCGCATCCAAGTTTTTTAAGTATAACATAGTTGAAATGTTTAATGCTCAGGATTTTGGTGGAAGATTTAGCTGGGGCGGGAACAGGAACTGGGGCAGGGGCAAGAGCTGGAACAGGAGGCGGCACTGGCTTCGACTGTCCTACCTCATGAAAGGCTTGCTGAAGAGACTTTTTCGATTTGCCGCCATCGCTAGGTAAGTCCACGGCCTTAGCAATCGGCTGCTGTTGCAGCATAGGCGTATCCGGACTCTCGCTAATGGTATCACACAATGAGAATGTCATGCTATCACTGGTAAAGGGCGCAGCTCGACTCACAGTCATGGGCGTTTGGAAGAGAACTTTTTGTGAACGAAACTCTGTGCCCTGCGTCTGCGCGGACGGCGGCCTAGTCTCTCTTTTGAGGGTCGTGGTAACTGTGCGCACCTGTGGCGTAACAAAATTGGATATTTCTGATTTGGCCTGTGAGTGATTAGTCGCAGTTGAGGTGACAGCACGTAGCGGCGTCTCCTGTTCCACCGCCTTGCGCCTTTCGGCAATGGTTTGGAGCGTAGAGGGCGGCGGCGGTTTCTTGTTTGTCTGATTTGCCTCCATAACTGGTGACTTTTTACTACCACTACAATCGATGCCCATCTGCCCAAATCGTCCCAGAAAGGACAAATTGGAGTCGGTTGATCTTAATGGGGCCGCCTGACTCGTCATACTACCAGTACTGCCCGTAATCTCATGCGTGGGACTTAACACAAACGAATCGTTCAAAATGGCGCAGTTGAGATTGTGATCCTCCTCATCGCTGTCCGAATCCGACTCGGTCATCTTCATCTCATAGATACGTCGCGGCCTGCCACAAAGCAAAATGCAAAAATTAATGTTGAAATTCAAATTCTTGCTCTAAAGCAAAACCCACATAACAATGGGCGACGGAGCCACATTCTCCTTGTGGCCATTGCCATTGCCCACAGCTGCTTCCAGTTTCTTGGCAGGCACCGTCGTCGCCGCGCTTTTGTGTTTAAAGGGCGTTTTAAAATCATCTTCCGAGTCAGAGTCTATGCCAAGTTCTTTTACATGACGCGGAGCAGGTGTACTCATTTATTATGTTAATATTTGTGGGTAATTGTGTTTAAACAAATGAGAAGGCGGCTATTTTACAAGATGGCGGAGGTACAAGTACAAGTGCCTGGGGAAATTGGCTAGAGCGGTGTACACGTGCCCTTAGTGAAAGGCAAGCACGGATTCAATTGAAGTGCATTTACAAAACAATAACAAGAGTTTAAATATGCAAAAAATAAATAAAATTTAATACGCAAGCGGGCAGGCTCCGATTAATCGATAACATTATACACAGAGTTGCATTTGATAGCGAACTTAGCATTTCTCATCTAATATCTTATGCTGCGCTTACACTGCGTCAAATTTCGGTGTCACAGAGTCTGTGTCAATCTGGCATAGTGGTATTCCTGATTTCGTTAAAGCAAAGCGAAAGCTATTGAATTAACGACCCTGATTCCCTTTTTGATTTGCTTTCGTTTGCTGAATACCTAACTGGCATTGGCGCCAATTTAAGCAAAGGCGCGAAAATTGTGAAAACTAGCTTTTAAAGCTTCTAAGGTAAGTATGCGTTTGAAACTTTACAAAAGTAAATTCAATTAACTATGTACAGTAAATATCAGTTATATGACGAAGCACTTGTATGCAAATACCGCTTATATGCAGAAATTCCACATTATAGAGCATTATGCGTAAATTTAATATGAGAATTTAATTGCTTATATGCAAATCGCTTACAAGCAAATACCGCTTGTATGCTAACTTTTGAAATTCTGCGTACTATTTTAATCTGTTGTAAGCTAATTTATTAACTTTGTTCCCCTAAATTGAATTGTCGATAGCTAACGTATGACTCTGTATAATAACTTCGGCAATGTCGCGACATATTCTTACAGCTAAGCAAAAAAATTTCTGTTTCAAATGTCTGAAAGTCATCTAAAAATCAAACAACAAACAAAAGATGCTTGCTACAAAGTATAAACTAAGCGTCAGCACCGTTTTCGCATTAAAAACAATGCAGGTGAGGTCCATGCGGTCACCAATCCAGACAAGAAAAGCGATAGAAAAAGCACACTTGTTCACTTGGAAGCAGCATAGCACCATATCCATTCTCAAAATGGAATTGTTAGTGGACTAGTCTGGCTCGCTAAGCCACAGGAGTTCACCATAAAGCTAAATGAAGGCTATACAGCAGATCGGACCTAGCTTCCGCACGGCACAGGGACAATTTTGGGACATCAGTTTTTTGACCGCCCGTGTATGAGCATTTTTAATTAGCGTCAAACTACTCATTTAACATGTCACGACGCTGTGACTCACAATTTATGCGACGCCAATGTGAACACTCTTGACATTAACTACCTTGTCACAGTGTGACCTAGTGTAAGCACAGCATAACTCTTATAATGCGATATCATTTTTGGCATTTCCACTGTTTCGCTGACTGGCCACACTGCTCTAAGCATAAGTGAATCCTCTTCATTCGACTGTACCGCCGCTTCGTTGTTGGTGAATTATATATTGCTTTTAACTACTACATTTAACCACATACCAAAAGCAAAATGTCAAGCGTGCCAAAGCGACCGAAGATGGATGGTGCTGCTGTGGATGGTAATACATCTGCCGGTCCCAATGAAGAGGAGTCTGAGGCACTGGAACAAATCGATGCCTGCCAAAATGAAATTGACGCGATGAACGAAAAGGCCAGCGAGGAGATTCTGAAGGTGGAGCAGAAATACAATAAACTTCGGAAGCCCTGCTACGAGAAGCGCAGCGAACTGGTCAAGAGGATTCCCAATTTCTGGGTGACTTCGGTGAGTCTTCTTCGCCGCTGTGTGTATGCGTGCGTGTGTGTGTGAGTGTTATCGATAGGCTTCTGTCTGCCTGCTTGAAAACGAAAATTAACTGCAAGTTGGCTGTTTCTTGAACATTCTTTATAAAATATGGATGTATGTATATGTTGTACGCATAAAAATGTATATACCCGGTAATTAGCACCCTTGCCGGAACCGGCGGTATTGATTTGTATTATCGTTATCGATTAACTACCGCAATTTTTTTTTGGCTTTACCGGCCATGTTGTTGATTACCCCCCCCCTCCCTCCCGCCTTGTCATTTCATCCTACATTTTTTTTTCTTTTCGTTTTGGCTGCAGTTCATCAACCACCCGCAAGTATCTGGCATTCTGGACGAAGAAGAAGAGGAATGCTTGCATGCTCTTAACAAATTGGAAGTTGAGGAATTTGAAGACATCAAGTCGGGCTATCGCATTAATTTCCATTTTGACGAGAATCCCTATTTCGAGAACAAGGTGCTCACCAAAGAGTTCCACTTGAATTCAGCGGGTAAGTCGGGGTAAATGCATGTCCACAATAAAAAAAAAAAAAATAGCGGAAAGTTAACTTCGGCTCGGCGGAAGTTTTGTATACCCTAGCAGCTTCCATTGAAAACAAAAATGTTTTTCTAAGACTACTTTTTGGACCTTACTTTTCTATGGGATCTATACTATATAGATGTCTGATTTCGACCAAACTTGGTGAAATCATGGAAAAGCATAATACACTGTTAATTACGAAATTTGGAGGCGATTCCATTTAAAACTAAAAAGTTTTTCTGAGTAGAACTTTTTTTCGAACGATCATTCATACTGCAGCTATATGCTATGGTCATCCGATTTTGAAAAGACTTTGTAGAAATGTGTTAAAGTATATAAAATAAGTGTATGCCAATAATAAGGGCGGTTTCATTAAAAACAAAAAAGTTTTTCTAACAAGAACTAGTTTTTCGACCGATCGTTCCTATGGCAGCTATATGTTTATAGTCATCCGATTTCGACCAAACTTAATGAAATCATGGGAAAGGATAGTAAACTAAGAAATACGTACTTTAAGGGCGTTTCCATTATAAAAAAAAAGTTTTTCTCACTAAGACTAGTTAGTTTTCACTAAGACTAGTTTTTCGACCGATCGTTCCTATGGCAGCTATATGCTATAGTCATCCGATCCGGCCGGTTCCGACAAATGTGCAGCGTGTATGCACCAAAAGACTTCGTGCAAAGTTTGGTGAGGATAACTTTCAAACTGACGGAGGAGCTAGCATAGAAACAGATAGACGGACGGACAGACGGACATGGCTAAATCAACTCAGCTCGTCGTGCTGATCAAGAATATAGATACTTTATGTGGTCGGAGATGCTTCCTTCAATGCGTTACAATCATCCGAACAATTTTATAATACCCTATGCAAGGGTATAATTTTTTTTAGTCGAATTTCTTAAAGCTAGATTTTTTTGAGTGCATGGAAAAAACTAAAAAAGCCCTATCTTTATCTTTGCAGCAGCCTCTGAGAACGGCGACTGGCCTGCTTCGACCAGCACGCCCATACAATGGAAGGAGGGCAAGAATCTACTTAAACAGTTGCTAACGAAACCCTATGGCAACAAGAAGAAACGCAATTCCGAGTACAAGACCTTCTTTGATTGGTTCTCGGACAATACCGATCCGGTCAATGATGAAATCGCTGAGCTGATCAAGGACGATCTTTGGCCGAATCCACTGCAGTATTATTTAGTACCTGATATTGAAGTGGAACCCGAAGATGAGGAGGACAATGACGATGACAACGAAGAGGATCTTGATGATGAGGATGGTGAGGATGGCGAGGGAGAAGATGATGACGATGATGAAGGTAGGTTGCTTCGAAAATAGAAAATATTCCAATATTTACTCACCTCCGCCTATTTCTTGCAGATGACAAGTAAACTCTACAACATAAAACTACAACATAATTTCAATTTCTCCCAATCGACAGCCCAAAGTGTTTACGACCACTTTCAACTATATTTAACATTTTCTAAGAACACTTACAACCATCTTTTAGACAGTTTTAAGTTTCGCTTTAAGTAGAAAGTCCTACGTATGTATTTCCAGATAAAAAACAAACAGCAGAAAAGAAACCACCATCTAAACGAAGGCAAAAAAGTTTTTTAAACTACAAAATAAAGCAAAGACGCGAATCTGAAAAAAGGGTTGTTCAAATTACTCACAACTTGTTTTAAATTTGATTAACTTAACAACGGCCAATCGCTGCCCTGGCCTGTTGAGTCACTGTTGACAAATCAGCTTTTTTTTCAAACAGCAGATATTCAATAATCTTAGTGTAAGTGGTAAGTGACTTTTTTGGAGTAAGTATTTCCTTTTCCACAATATATAAGAAAATATAAGTGGTATTCCTGAAAGTGATTTCGTGAGAGCAAATCTAAACCAGTAGGCGGAGCGACCCTTTTTTGCGCACTGATTTGATTTGGATTTCGTGAACAGCGGGGGCGAAATCAAACAAAGGCGTGATAGCAAACATGCTTAAATAAGTGTGAAAACTATTTTCCTAAGCTTCTGAACCCTTTCGAACTCAACTTTTTTCAGTAGAATGGAAATTTTTATTCAACTTGCAAAAATGATGAGAACAATTTTTATTGTTATTGCAGAAAAGGGGTACTTCTCATTTAAGGCATTGCGACTCTGGTGTTTGTGTCTTGCATAATCTGCATAGTCCTTTTTCACCAAATGCTACCCAATGTTCCACTTTATCTTAACGCTGTAAGTCTACAGGACTCGACTGGAACCTGTACTTCTTTAACCGATGCAAAGACACACTGCTTGACGGAGAGCCCTGGAATACTATCGAGTTATTCGATGGTCGATTTATCTTATTTTTCGAGCAAAGTATTACCATTATCGTTGAGCGAAATGACGCTCATATCAGATACGGGAGTTATGTTGCCCCACCCTGTATGTATTATGGGATATGCTTTTCCTCAGGTTTATCAAATGTATATCCTTTCTGTATAGTAGCCACTCATTTGTAGCGGATGTTCCCAAACATTAACAAAAGATAATGATGTAGAGCTCCATTAGCATGTTGCCCAAATCTACTGCCCCATATCCTTATTGTAAGAAGCAACAATCGCAGGTCTTGCCACATCAATATAAGCTTTATCTTTTGGACGTTTGCATATCCCAACAGGTTGATAGTCTTCACACAAAGATATTAGTAGAACTGGACCTTTGTCAAACCATTTCACACAGTGCTCGTTTTGTGCTTGTTCCCCTTATCAAGAATTACCCAACTAACTATTAATATTAATACTCTCCCCCAAATTTAATTAAAGCCACCTACATTTTGTTCAGAATAATATGTTTAAATATTTTTTGCCAAAAAATATTCAAAAGATGTTGTTAAAGCAGACCTTTGTCTTCATTTTTCTCCAAGCCAATCGTCCAATCCAGTGAAAAATCACTAAGGCCCGTTTTCTCATGTTCCAGTTTTTGCAAATCTAGGTGGATTTTACGCATTTGCATAGCTCATGCTCAAAGTGAGCATTGCAAATTCACCAAATCCCTAGTTTTGCAAAAACAGTAACTCTGGAAAGCAATCAGTTGTTTCATTTCATTAAAAAATTCAAATTAAGCGAAGCATATTCGAAACCAAAAACAGAAAAATTAAGGGTGTTTCTGTAGTAATAACTTTATTTTTTAAAAAAATTTAAGTGGCTTTTATAAAAATTCGGGTGTATTAGATGTCACATCTAGGTTTTGTATGTTCTTTGCTAAGACTGAACGACCCCGCAGTTTCATTGAACTAGTTCAAAATTTGCCAAACAGAATAGGTATCGATTTTGGTGTGACCATCCAAAGCAACTCTGCAGGTAGCAGCTGCGATTTTCTTAGCTGAAGAAAAATCTAAAGAAAACGATGGCCTCCGTTAACAAATTGGCAATTCTGGTATGTTATTATGCATTATAATTATTAACCAAAAGAAAGATTAATTCAGCCATTTCGCGACCATCTGCCCCAAATTGAGCGCAGTGTCGCTACAAGCAAACAATTATCTAACACGAATTTTGTTGGTTATGTAATTGTCAATTACCCAAGTAGCAAAAAAATTAAAGAAAACAACAAATTAATTAAATGTTTTGCAGTGCCGCACCCTCAGCTCCGCTGCTGCCCAGCAGACAGTCAAGCCACCAGTGCAGTTGTTCGGTTTGGAGGCTCGCTATGCCACCGCCTTGTATTCGGCTGCCACCAGAATGAACCAGTTGGATCAGGTGGAGAAGGATCTGACTGCTCTGCAGGAAACCATCAAGGGGGATAAGAAGCTGCGCGAGCATGTCACCAGCCCCATTATCAACAGGAGGGTAATGGGCGTAGCCCTCAAGGAGGCATCCGAGAAGCTGCGTTTCCCACCGGCCACGGCCAATCTGTTGGGTCTGCTGGCCGATAATGGTCGCTTGAAGAAGCTGGATACCGTTATCAATGCCTTTAGGACCATCATGGCTGCCCATCGTGGTGAGGTCGTGTGCGAAGTGGTCACCGCCAAACCACTGGACTCCTCCCAGAGCAAGCAATTGGAGGGAGCTCTTAAGGTAAGATTGGTTATAGGGCATAGCCGGGTTTTGAGGCGAACCGACCCCTGCTCCTGTTGATATGTCAAGCATGCAGTTCTAGTATCAACCCATTAAAAAAACTACAAAATTTTTTTGCCCAGAACAATTTTCCGGATTTTTAAATTGCAATCGCAATTTTTTCGGCTTACATTTTTAATATCCGAAAAATTGTTCAGGATTGCTGACATGTCAGCTTTGACCTACAAGTTTGAAATGTTTTTAATGGGCAGTTGGCCCAAAAAAGGCTTGTGGTGGAATTTTTGAAACCGTTGCTTGAAATCCCCAGGGTTGGTACTAGAAGTTTGAACAAAATCGCTAAATTTCTTTCGGTTTATGATCTTCAAAACTGATTCGCTTCAAAACCCGACTATGCCATTTATCTCAAGTGAACAGCAACTTTATAACGATTTTTTTAGTCTTTCCTCAAGGGCAACGAGTCCCTGAAGATCACCACCCGTGTGGATCCCAGCATTATTGGCGGCCTGATCGTTTCCATTGGCGACAAGTATGTGGACATGAGCATTGCCAGCAAAGTGAAGCTGTACACAGATGTCATTCAGACCGCTGCTTAAATTAAGGATCGTAAGGATTTTGTGTGGCAATAGCGAATAAACAACTCTTCAAATGGAAATTGGTTTATTAGAACCCCCACGCGATTTCGCTTTTCACATCATTTCATTTTCTTGGAAGCTCTTGAAGAAACACTGCTGGTCGGTGACTTGCTACCTTTATCTTTATCCACCAGGCACTGTAACTCATCTACTTTGGATTGAATGGTTTGTTGCAGTCTATTATGTTGCCCAATCAGAAATTCCAGCTCACTGACGCGTGCCTTCTGCTCTTCGAGTACTTGAGTGAAGCCAGCCCCCACCTGTGGATCGATCACGTTACCTTTGAGCAGTTGCTGTTGTTGGAGTTGTATATGTGCTGCAGAATCTTGTTCATAATCTTGCTTGCCTTCAAACTCTTCCTGGGGCTGCTGTTTTATATGCTTGCCCCTTTGCGGACAGTTCCATAGATTCATGTCTACAGGATTACCATTGGCCTCTGATAGTAGACAATCATCACATTTACATGGACAGGGATCGTTGAGTCCCTTGCCTAGCACCAGAACATCAGCACAATTCTCATTGTCTTCAACATCTCCAGCCTGGCCATCAGTTTCAGTAGTGGCGGGATCTTTTGTTGAAGCACGGCAAACCGTATAGTTGGGTTTATCAATATCTGGAAAAACGGCACGTTCATTTCCATCCGTCAGATGCGATTCCAGCAAACAAATCTCAGTGACAGGCGAGGGCTGGAAAGTGGTGGGACAACAACCGCACTGCTGCTCATAGGCGTCTGCCTTTTGACCAAAGGTGCCCACAATTAGCACATTGACAGCATCGGTATGCTGATTTCGAGAACTCGAGCGCTCTTTGGACCTTTTGCCGGAGCTACTAGGAGTTCTACCACGAGGAGGAACCTGTGAGGGAAATTGTATCTTTTGATCCTGGTTGGCCAGCGGCAGAGAACATTGACAGAACTGGGATTGCTGTTCCCGTTGCTGTGGCGGCGGCATTTGCTTCTGAGGATATTGTGATTGCTGATCTTTGACTGGTTGAGTCGTATATAGACGCTGCGGTGTAAGTTCTTGCCTAACTGTGCACTCGCGACAACAGCAGCAACTTTGAGCTGATTGCTGAGACTCTGAGAATTGCTTACTTGACTCGGTTGTCCAGCCCATGGACTTGTTTGTTACACTGGTATCGGTTGATTGTTGTTGAAGGGAGGCATGGGCATACCACCTGGACTTTGAGTTTTCCCCCTTGGGAGCGCCATAAGGATCATTGTTGTATTGTGGCTTATAAAGGTGAGTTTGGGCTGGGCAGGTGCGGGGAAAGCACACATCTGACTCTGCCAGTTGAGGAGAAGAAGCAGCTACTTCGTTGGCCTGTTGCTGCTTCCGCTTTTGTTTGCCTGTATTAGGAGGAGTTTCCCCATTCTTTTGTGGCCTTTCGCATAGCAGTCCCCCCTGTTGCTGCTTCCCTGGAGCAGCTCTGTTTTCTTGTTGCTTTTGCTGTAGATCCGTTGGCTGTTTTGGTCTTCGATCGAGCGTTTGAGTGCATTGGCAAAGGGTACTCGATTTACCCTGCTCCTGCAGCTGCTGCTGCATTTGCCTCCAAATCACACTTGATGTCTTCTCCTGGCCTGATAGCGCTCTGGGTGCCAGCTTATTGACTTGGGGATCCTCTTCTAGGTGGATACTGCACACACAGCCATATTTGCGCAAGGTGGTCGACGGAACGTTAAAGTCATGCAAATTGCACCAGCTCTGCCATTTTTGGGCTTCAATCATGTTGCGTGGATACATGTAATGTCCATATGGCTCTTGGCCACAAATTATACATCGACGCTGCATTCTTCGACAAGGCCAAGCAAATGAAATGATATGAAATGCAACATTTATGGGGGATACAAAGCGCTTTAATTTTGAATTTGAAGTCTCAGCATAGTTGATTTATCGATAACAATGGCCAGACTACAATCGATATTATTCTGGTGCAGCTTATTTAGCTTAAGAAATTTCAAAAGGATCAAAGTAACAACTAATCTGAACTGTTAAAAATTATTGCAAAGCATATTTATTTGTAATGTTATTGTTAACCTTATATTTAACCACTTAAGCCATTTAAAAACCCATTTTAGCTCTCCAAAATTTCAGCCATTTACAAGGGCGTACGGAGAGGGAGGAGGGGGCAGCTGCCACCCCTAATTTTCCGAATTATAAAATACAGTTTTGTTAATGGAGAACATTTGGTTATTAATTTAAAAGCTTATTTAAGTTGATTTACTAAGAGCACATTGATGGACTCTCACACTTAATTCTGTCAGGTCTGTTTGTCTGTTTGGGTAAAACCAAAAATTTTTGAGCTTTTCGGAGATTCTGACTCTAGGCCGATGTTCCATCCATTTTATCAGTGGCTAATCCCGAAACGAATTTCGGTTGCGGTTGCGGTTACGGTGCGTCCCGAAATGAATATTTCGGTTAAAGGTTCTATTTCGGTTTTTGAATTTATTTTGGTTTTTGGCTCAGATACGGTACCCTGGTTTTGGTTTCAGTATACCGGTACGTACCGGTGCAAGTAAAATATTATTTTGCTATAGTGGTTCGGGATTGAACGAAATCGAACAATAAAAGGATTATTTTGCATATGGAAAATAGTATCCTTCCGAGATAAACCCATTTTTATTTTATCCGCGTGTAATGCAACGAAAAGACACTCATCATAGATAAATAATTGTGCATATAATGAGTTATGGAAACATGAATTTAATTGGAACGGTCTTGTGTGAGGATGAATTTAATATGGGTATAATTGCTGATCTGGTCAATGTGCAACACATTCGTGGCCGCTAAAAATCAAAAGGAATCGCATTCGCTCTAAATCATTCTACGAGGACACAGTTCCCAGGTACAGAATGGACCAATTCAAGGCGCATTTCAGAATGTCACGCACAACTTTTGAGGTTCATATATGAAACATGTTTTATGCATGATAATATAATTCTGTTAACTTTGCGCTCTTCAGGAACTTCTTGGTGTAACAGCAAATGCAACTGCACTAACAGAGAATGAAACAATTGCAAATGTATGTTTTTCGAAGAAGATGGTATTTTCAATTTGGCTGCTAAGTAAGCAGGAATCTTTCTCGTCTGTTGGCGATCGATTCGACATTCCTACAAGTTCAGGTCCGATTTATACTAGGCTATTTTTGCCTTATGTTTTACTCCATGAAACCCATTTGCCATTTTGGACAATCCATGAAGATAGAAAATCATAGATAAAAAAAAAATATTATAAGAATTTAGAAATTAAAAAACGATTGTTCTACCCGAAGAAGCTAGTGACAAGTTCCTAGTAGAACGAGGACAAAAAAATTAATTAAATAAAATTATTTAGAAACAAAACGTTGCTAACAGCTTGAGGCTGCTCTAGCAAATGAAATGCCAAAGTAAGTTCTTGAAAGCCAATAAAAATAAAGGCCTACTTTGACCATAAAATGTAAAAATATGGATCAAAGGCCTACTACTGCACCTCAGTCTAACCAACATAGTACTATTTTCTATAAATTTGAACTTTTTATACCCTGTTCCCATTGAAAGGGAAAAGGGGGATCATAAGTGTGCAAAAGTAGTACGTAGAAGGAAACATTTGCGACCCTATAGTATCTTGAGCATAACCGTGTTTGCCCTGTCGTCTGTCGTGTGGATACGTTTAAAAATGGTGGGGGGTTGGGGGGGGTGGGTGTTGAGGGGGTATTTGGTGAAAAGGTTGCGTGGTGGGGCTAATAGAGCGTTCTGGGATATAGTCGATTGTAGCGATGGGAAGATCCGACATAAAGATATATGGTGTGTAGTTTTAGACAAAACGTTGGTACAAATACCGTAAATTGACCGCCGGTCGGTACTATGCATATAGTGTCAAAACGTCGGTGAAAAACAAGTCAGTGGAAAAACTTTTTGTTAGGAAACGCCGCAAAGTACGTATTTAGTTTACTATCTCCATGTTCATAAGTTTTGAAATCGGATACTATAGCATATGCTGCCATCGAAAAACGGTCGAAAAACTAGTTCTAGTGAGAAAAACTTGTTTTTAATGTAAACGTTTATGGCATACACTTATTTTATATACTTAACACAATCACAATTTGTCGAAACGGATGATATAACATATAGCCCTATAAAGACGGTGAAAAACTATAGAGAAAACATTTTTGTTTTTATTGAATACGTCTCAGATAATTTTATATATTTAAAACATTTCACAGTTTTATCAAAACGGATGACTATAGCTAAGTGCAGTATGAATGATCGTCGAAAGAGTTCTAGTGAGAAAAACTTTAGTTTTAAAGATCGCCTCAAATTCGTAATTAACAGTGTATATGCTTTCCATGATTACCAAGTTTGGTCGAATCAGACATCTATATATATGATCCAATAGAAAAAGGTCCAAAAAAGTCTTAGAAAAACTTTTTGGAGCTGCAGTTAAACTGGCAGAGCGTTAACTTCCCAATTTTTCAATATTGGGCGTTCAAGCCATAAATGACGCAATTTAAACTTAGGCCTTTTAGACAGTCCCTAACATGAAAAATTTAACTTGTTGCCTCTTTTTAACCCGAGCAGCTCATTGGGTACTATTTATGTTTTATTGAAAGCTGACTTTTACACCAGTATCTGAAACAAAATTTTAAGTTTAAAGATTTAAAAAAAAGATTTAAAATGGTTTATTCGGGTTTTCCCACAGTTAATGGATAATCATTTTCGACCTATGCAGCCAACGAGTTCCCTGATGGCAACTTTATCATAATAATACCTCATGAAAAATTTAACGCTATGATCTCCCCCTAACCAAATAGTGCTTACGCCTTTGGCTTTTTACTACTTTTCATCTAGCTTTTTCCTTGCACAACACTGAAAAATGGCTAGAACAACATCAACGCTCAAGACAATTTGCTCGGTTCGCTGGAACAGATCGGTTTTAAATATAGTCCAGTTCATGCAACGAACTTAAACGTTACTGTCCGTGTGTGTGTTTGGAAGTTCATTTTTTGATGATTAACAATGGCAATGCAAGCATGCTGGCCATTGGCCTTAGCCCAGCTGCAGTTACCACGAATCGTGGTGACTGGGAAAAGGTTTTGGCAATGGTTGTGCTAGGATTAGGTAGTTTACTTTCAGGTAAAGTATATATATTCTTGATCAGCATCAATAAATAGCCATGTCCGTCTGTCTGTATGAACACCTAGATCTCGGAGACTAGAAGAGCTAGAGCGATCAAATTTTGTTTGCAGACTCCTATTGTCCCTACGCAGATCAAGTTTATTTCAAATCTCGGCCACGCCCCCTCCCGCCCCACAATAAAAAATATAGTCTTTTTTCAGGCATGTTGCCCGCTGTAATTTCTGAAAGGAATAGACAACGTTTTCCATTGACCACATCGCTCCTGCTGTGCTTCGGTGCAGGGATTTTGCTGGCTACTGCCTTGGTTCACATTCTACCGGAGGTAAGAGTAATTTGAGTATTTGGGAGCATTAGTTTGCACTTGTCTGTTTTTCAGGTGCGCGAGCAAATGAATTCCAAGTTCGCCGAAGTGGCCATGTGCGGGGGATTCTTTATAATCTACTTCATAGACGAGTTTATACATTTTTTCTTTGGCGAGGCCATTCAACATACCCATAGCCAGGCATCGGAACAACCTGCAGCAGTGTCAGCTGGCTATGGTGCACTCAGTGAGAGTGAGCGTGCCCCCCTGTTGGCCGCAGCCTCACATTCCCATTCCCATGCTGAAAAGTAAATCAATTGCAATTCGATTATGTTTCCTCAATTAATTGATTGATCTGTCCTCGCCAGCAATGGGCAGCACTCTTCCGGCTGTGATGGACAAGTGGAGGATGCCAATGCTCGTATCTGTCACACCAGCCATACAGAGCCCTGTGTTCAGTCCCTGACCGGTACGCTGGGTCTCTTTGTGGCCTTGTCTCTGCATTCCGCCATCGAGGGACTGGCCATAGGTGTACAAAACTCGGCCACAAAGGTTTGTGTTTGCTCTGACATAGTTTCTATTGTTAAGCTGATAAGAAAGCGCGCAATCTTAGACTAATATTTAAATTTTAAAGCTTTAGCTTAGATAAGCAATATCTCCAATTTCCACTTCAGGTGCTCTTTCTTCTGGGAGCCGTGGCTTGCCATAAGTTCGTGATGGGCTTCTGTCTGGGTCTCGAGTTTCGCTCTAATCCACAGTCCAGTCTGCGTTCGCAATTTGTAGGTATTTCAGTGTTTGCCGCTGGTGCCGTCTGTGGCATAGGCCTGGGCATGCTTATTGTGGATATCCCGGCCAGTTGGTCCACCACAACATTGCCTGTTATACAGGCCTTGGCCGGTGGGACTTTGTTTTATGTGACCGTCTGTGAGGTGATTCCTCGTGAAAAGGCACGCTGGCACACAAATCGACTACGTCGCTGGGCGGGATTTGCGCAGTTCTTTACGGTCGCGTCTGGTTTTGCCACCATGTGCATCATAAATTATTATCTAGCTGGTGAGTATCGCTAACTTGTAAAGCTCATTGTTCTATGCTCCCAATCTTTGCTTTGTTTTAGATGACGAATAATTATGATATGAGAATCTCCAAATGGAAGAGACGACAACAAATATTGCAATTGCGCTGTGACCTTGTGCCTCGTTTTTTATAGTTGTTAAACATTTTGTAATTGTAGCATTTTATGTAAGTTGGCGGCTATTTTTCCATTTTTTAATATAAAGTAATGTTTAATCTAGCTTTTCTAGTAGTTGGGGTCATTGGGAACGTAATATACAAATTCGTTGTAGTCGTACAATGGTTCTAAATTTATGATGTCATAATGGACTATTGCATGTCCAAAAGAGATGGTAATCGACAGCGAAAAACCGCGAAATATAGTACCATTCTTAGATCCACCCATGAATGCACAGTTCCCTCTGTAGACGTTCCCTCTTTGGACAGTAATAAAACAAATACCTTGTAGTTGGTGCAAGATCCATAAATAAATTAAAAAATATGTAAGTTTTATATTTCCCAAACAAACAGGAAAAAAAAATATAAAATAATCATTATTTATGGTCCCTTACAGGCTATCTTTATACGTAGGTTAGGAATGTGCTTGCAGATAGGTTCCCCTATAGAATTAACAAGTTTTTTCTTAAATTTCTCATATTGAAAAAGATTTATTAATTTATAGACTATCGGCCTGTTCCGAATTCCGAGTCGGTTTTTGTGTAAACGTTTGCATGTAGCTGAGCTTTACATAAAAGCTTTCGGGATGACATTTCTTTCTCTTTGTTCTCCTGTCAACACGTTTTCATGCCCCCCTGATAAAAATTTTGACAAGTAGTCGCCATAATGCCGTCCGAGCAAGAACGTCTTCGTAATCGCGTTGTAAAAATCTACGAAATGCACGCTGACAGGGGTAAAGTGTTAACAGTACACCATTTTACCCAAGAGGGCAAGTCCAAACGCATTATTTATAGTATTTTGCAACGAAAAATAATAAAAAGAGTAGTTGGAAGTGGTCGCAAACCAAACATTATGACCGGCCAAGCTGTCAGAAAGCTAACCCAACTTTTTTACAGCACAGATTACACATTAGTAAAGTGCTGAAAAAGACTAATATTGTTGCCAGACGTAAGCAAAGAGCACCAAGTTACCAAATACAAACTGTCAAATCTCAATGTCGGTGGATGTGCAACCAATATCGTGGCAAACTCTTTGTTTTAGACGATGAAAGTTACCTTTGGTCTGAGTACGGAACCCAACAAACTTGCCGCAGTGTCGTCCAATTGAAGATTCTAATGAAAGTCCGAGTGCTGCGGCTTACAAAAACAACTGGAAGTCCAAAAATATCAAAGAACTGACCAACAGGATTCGCTCTCTGTCTCTCCCTAACACTCACTGATGCATTACTTCGGCAAGCATTCGTTGTAAATTTTTGATTGTGTTCGGCCCCCCGGGGCATGGCTGGGGAGCACTGCCCTAAAGATCCGATACTGCTTGTACTCATTTCGCGATTGGGAAAGACACAGAAACTTTTATTTGGGAAAAACATAATAAAATCAATAAATTGAAACACATAAATTGTTAATTTTTTTCTTGTAACTTATACCTAATGTTAAATGTGTAATGCCATAATCAAATTAAGCGGCTTGTGAACATTCACTGTGTATGCGCCAGTATCCAAGGATGCATCATGACCTGATCCAAGGGCAATCGATGCTGTGGATTCAACACCAACAGCTTAGATATTAAATGCGAAGCTGCCTTGGAGATATGATCCGGCAGTTTGTAGTCAACTTTAAGTATTTTCTTGTAGGTCTCGTCATAGTTTTTCGAAAAGAATGGAGCATGACCCACCAGCAGCTCAAAGCACAGCACACCCAGACTCCACAGATCCACGTTCTTGGTATGCGGTTTGCCCTGAACCATTTCGGGTGGCAAATAGTCCACAGTGCCACACAAAGTCATGCGCATGGAGTTGGGCTCGTGTACGGACCAGCCGAAATCGGCTATTTTCAGCACTCCCTTGTGACCCAGTAATAGATTCTCGGGCTTAATATCACGATGGATAATATCACGCTCATGCAAATACAACAGGGCCGAGCACAAGGACTTGATATATGTGGCCGATTGGCGCTCATCGAAACGCTTCTGTGGCTGAGCCTGCAGGGCATTGAAGAGCGTACCCTGGGGAGCATATTCCAAAATCAAATAGATGCGCACATCATCATGGAAATAGGCATATAAACGCAGAATGTGCGGATGACGGAGATGCGATTGGATTTCAATTTCGCGACGCACTTGATGCTCCACATTGGACTCGCCAATTTGACGCTTGAAGAGCACTTTGAGGGCCACCACGAATTGGGAATCTTTTTCGCGTGCCAAATAGACATTGCCAAACTTGCCACGTCCCAGCAGGCGACCAATGTCAAAATTGTTAAGCGTCCAGGTTTTCTTTGGCTTATCTAAAAGCGATTTGCTTGGGTGAGGACGTTGAGCGAGTTGTTTAGAATGAACTCACCTGTCTGGCCTTTGTCAGTGGCTGTGGCTGCAGCTGTGGCAGTAGTTGGTGGCTTCTTCTCCCCCACTGGAGCGGGAGCCACAAATCCATCATCCGGTTTGCTTACAGTAGTATGATTGGGCTTTTGCACTTGTGTTTCCGGTTTTGCGGGTACGGATACTCCAGGCATCAGTCTATTTGTGGGACGCACGCTGGACGTCGCAGTCTTAGTGGTTGCGGAAGCCGCAGGAATAGGAATTGTCACCGCCTGCTTGCTGCCGCCTGGTGCCACATTCTCGTTTGTGGGCTAATTGTTGGAAAACCGTGTTATCCTTTTAACGTGCAATCTCTTCACTCCACTCACCTTTTTTGTTAGCAATAATTGTTTCTTCTGCAAGGCGAGGGCGGCAGCAGCTGCTCCTGCGCCACTCTCTGTCTCTGGTTTTGTTGGTTTGGTCACGTTTATGGCACGCAACACATTGTTGTTGTGACGCGACATGCTTGTACACTTAATTAATTAGCAATAAAACACTTTTGAATTAATTTGTAAATCAATTATCACGAGTCTTAAGTTGCTTTGCCCTGGTCCTGTGAAAAAAGTAAAATGCCGTTCATTTGAATTGGGAAGCGGGTTGGCATTGTGAATGGCATTTGCTGCATATCGACGATACATTACAAATAGAGACGAGCAGGTGAAAGGCTGTGACTCAGTCACTGTCACTATGAATGAAGATTTTTGCTTTCATACTTTTCTATGACTATACTGATCAACAAAAAATTTTGATACCAACGAGATCCACAGAATGTGAAAGCTCCTTATGGTATTAAATACACCCTGGCTGGGTTTGGTCTGATTGGCTAAGGTTTTTTTATAGACTAGTTTATAAGTTTTCTAAAAATTTAAATGTCTTTTTGTTGAAGTCTACATATTTAAACGCACAGTCCAGATAGCCTGCAAAAATAAAAAAAAAAAAGCTATTTTGTCAATATTGAATGATATTTCGATATTTCATTCACTTCCGTCATCTCAATTTAAAACTCACCGTTTTAACTTTCACTGTGATCCATAGATTACCATTTTGCTCAACTCTAACAAGAACAGTGTGACCGTGCTATCACCATTGGGGTGGCCTATTGAAGTCCAAAATTAAAGTGGACTTGGAGCGGTGCAATGCAATTAATTGTTTATTAAATTTTAAAATCATTTATTATTATGAGCGAGTCGGATATACAACTCAACATAAATGCTCAGACCTGTCGTGTTTGCCTGGCAAGTCCCGAGAACGAAGCCACAATTTGCCTACATGATGAAATCGAATACAATGAGCTGAACGTGCAGCTCTGGAAATTGTTGGAAAATGTGTCCAAAGTAAAGGTAATAACAAGATGTGCAGAATTTGGAATATCTATAAAGAATTGTTTTTCCTGGCAGTACACGTGGAATGAACCCAATCAACTGTGTCAAAAGTGCATAAGCCGCTTGATCCGCGCTTATGAATTTATAAGGCAGGTTGAAAAGTCCCATCAGACGCTCCAGGATTTCTACGAAAAACTAAAGACAACCACCATTGTGTCGGAGCAGCCACCAATTCAACTGGAGCAGGCTAAAGTGGATGATGAGAATGAGACAGAGTTTGAGGGTGAGGAGTTGCCAGAACAGCAGCCAGAACTTCACTCAGACCCAGATGTGGAGGAGTCGCTATTAGAATCGCCCGCATCACGCACCTCACAGCTGGGCAGCCGGTTGAGCCGTTCCCAAAAATTCATGTACAAATGTGCCGTTTGTCCGCGCATCTTTGCCAAAAGCGAATCCCTGGCTCGACACTTTGCCACTGTTCACAGCCAGACTGCCAATGTGGCCGCACAGGAACTGGCCCTTGAGAGCAGTGGCAGTGGTGCCCTCACCTGTGAGCACTGTCCTCGTATATTCAAGCGTCAGGACACACTGCGTCGTCATATGCAGGCATTTCACCCAGACGCTGCCTATGTTCCCGCATCCACAGAAGAATCCTTGTCTAAGCGCTCGCCCAAGCGACGAGAGTGTCCCTATTGTGGCATAAGTTTCCCCTCGTCCAGTCTGGTCGTACACATACGTCGCCACACCGGGGAGAATCCCTACAAGTGTGATCAATGCGAGAAGGCCTTTCCACGTAGCCAGGACTTGTCTCTTCATCGCAGGCAGCATACGGGCGAGCGGCCCAATGAGTGTAAAATCTGCTCAAAGAAGTTTATTTCATTGAATAAACTGGCCAGACACATGCGTTTGCATACAGGACAACGTCCCTATGCCTGCGACATGTGTGACAAGAGTTTTGTACAATCCAATGATCTGAAGATTCATATGCGCCGGCATACGGGAGAACGTCCGTATCAGTGCGGCGTATGTGGCGATAGTTTTGTGTCTGGATCCCTGTTAAATGTTCATCGCAATCAGAAGGGACACCGGGAGGAAAACATTCAGAATCAAACTACCATACAAGCCGATCCCTATGAAAATTCACGTGTAAACAAACGTCGAGCGGAAGATATGGCCAGAATACGCCAACTACGAGAGTCGGAGGGTCCCTACAAGTGCGGTGTTTGTGGCTGGAGCTGTAAGAGTGGCGCTCTCCTAACCGTACATCGCAACAAAATGGCACATTATGAGTTGGGGAAGATAAATTATGGTGATCCCTTTGGCGAGAGACAGAAAAAACAGCAACTACTGCAGGAAGAACAAAAGATGTCGAAAGCAGTGGGAGAGTAAATGTAATTTGTGGATGGGACTTGCCCTTTTTAGTGCCAAAGACAGAATAAATAAATTGATTAAGAAATGACTTGCGATGCATCTTGAATGATACTCAGAGTTGCTATTTAGTTTCTAGATCTAGCATTTTTGAAAGTGGAAATGCTTATAAATTTTTAGAAATGCTATGAACTATAAATCTAGCAATTAATTGTTTATTAAATTTTAAAATCATTTATTATTGTGAGCGCGTCGATATTTTGGAGACGTAGCACGTTGGGGCCCATGCAGAGGGTATTATAATATTTTTCGGACGTTTGTAACGCATAGAAGGACGCATCTCCGACCACATTAAGTATATACATTCTTGATCAGTATGACGAGCTGAGTTGATTTAGCCCTTTCCGTCTGTCCTTCTGTTTCTATGCTATCTCTTCCGTCAGTTTTAAAGCTATCCTCACCAAACTTTGCACGGATGACTATAGCATATAGCTGTCTTAGGAACGATCGGCCGAAAAACTAGTTTTAGTAAGAAAAACTTTTTTGTTTTTAATGGAAACGCCTCCAAACTTGGTATTTCTTAGTTTGCTATGCTTTTCCATGATTCCACCAAATTTGGTCGAAATCGGACATCTATATAGTATAGCTATCATAGAAAAGTATAGTCTGAAAAGTAGTCTTAGTTGGAAAAACTTTTTTGTTTTCCATGGAAATGTCCTCAAAATTGGCATGTATTTGTTTTATATACTCCCACACGATTCGACAAATTTTTGTCAAAATCGGATGACTATAGCATATAGCTGCCACAGGAACGATCGGTCGAAAAACTAGTTCTTGTGAGAAAAACTTTTTTGTTTTTAATGGAAACGTCCCTTTCGTCGACAATTATTTATTTTAAGTACTTTTACACAATTCTACAAAGGTTTGTCAAAATCGGATGACTACAGCATATGGCTGCAGTATGAATGATCGGTCGAAAAGAAGTTCTAGTGAGAAAAACATTTTCTTGTTTTTATTTAGTTTAGCCGATTTTGAACCGATTTTGATGAAACAAAGTGCAATCGACGTAGAATTTTGTTTCCAACTATAAATGATGATAACATCCATGGTGAGACATCCCTTTTTCATCTGAATGATAGAAACATTCAACTAATATAGAAATATGCTTAAATCTGGCGGGGAGTGTCCGATAAATCTAAAGATTTTGAACTAAAACAACTCGCCTTTATATGTGCAGTAATTCAAAAATGCTTGGTTACTAGAATCAGATGACGATAGTTAGGTGTTTTTAAACGGTCTGTTGTACTCCAGTGATCTAGTGGGCGAACATATTATTGTCATTCAATTCATTTAGGAACACCCCCGAATATGTTATTGCTTTGTGTCCAATTTGAGTATTAAAAACATTCCAGTCTTTTGTTTTGTTTTTGGAAATACTGTTTTTATTCAACATAAATTTTGTTTTAAAAGTAATTCTTCTTGCATTTGTATTTCGTTTTATGTATATAGTACTCGATGTTATATAATAACGCATATGCTATTTGATTTGTATTATTTGTTTGCTAATTTTTTGCTTTAGTTATTTGAACAATTTACGTTTGTAACGGTTAAAAAAATGAGCTAGCATGAACATTTCGTTTTCGTTTTTCCAACATTTAGAAATACAAAATTGTGTTTGTTTTATGGGAGGCCGAACCGAGACTATGGAGTAGGTGCCAGCAGTGGGACAGTCGCTTAAATTGAGGCAATCTAATTTCCATTTTTTTTATTTTTTTTTTTTGTTCTTTAAGTAATATGTTTACATTTATATATGTGGAGTGGAAGCTGGGCAAAACATTTAGAGATGTAAACAAATTTAGCTACTTGGGCCTCATACTTGACAATACTTCGGATGCGGGGCGCGTGCTTTTTGGGGACTGGGTAACTGTGTATTCGTTGCTCAACAACAGACATTGCATTTGCAGGGTGTTCAATATGATTTGCGTGTGCCGGTGGCCATTGGACAGACGTACGTTGCCCTCGGAGCAGCGAAATGTAAACGATTTCGGTGCTAGGCAGGACAACAATGCTGAATATACGTCTGCCCAGCTGGCCAGCGGCACGGACTGCCCACTCACTGTTTTTGGCACACTAAAAACTAAAAACAGAACAAAGATGGTTTCACATTATCAACTTAAAAATCAACAAAATATATAAAAAGAAAAACATTAAACGGGGTGCAAAGAATCTTGTACAGGAATGTATGCAAATTTTTGTAACAAACAAAAAAACCTTTAACAAACTCTTATGTATGTGTTACTGTAGGATTTGGATTCTTGTCTGTCCTCTAACATATTTAGTAAGTATTGTTTCATATATATATATAGATATCTGTTATATATGTATCATATAATATTTAGCATACATAAAGACCGAAAATGTTCACTCTATACAAAGTCAACGGCAATAATTTTTCAATATAAATCCTTCATAGACACAATTTTGCTGAATGAGTTCTTCATGTTGTTTTCTGGGGTTCATTAGTTTTTTGTGGTTGGTGGTTGGGCTTGAACTTGTTTGCACTTAAAGAATTTAATCGGTGAATTTACGATTGACATTGCGGCCAAATAGGGCGTTACGAATTTCGGGCACAAGCTGCTGTGAAATCAACTCTAATCTGGACTCCAGCGTATTGGGCACCTGCAGAGGGGAAATCGTCAAGTGTTAGGCAAACAACTGATCTCAACTGCCTGGGCCCACTTACCTTAATGCGTCCATTCAGGGCCAACAGTTCAACACCACCGCAGGTATCCACTCCCAGATGCTCCTTCTCGTCGATGGTCATCTCAACATTTTGCCTCATGGCAGCCTTGTACTGGTCCACGGACTGGGGCAGAACATCACGCACCAGATCCACATCTACCTGACGGCAGCGCAGTGTCACCTTGGGCTCCATCACCTGGAACAGTCCCTGGACAATCAGTTTCGTGAGCACAGTTTTGTATTCGGCCTCGTTCTTGGTCACTTCGCCCAGACGTTTGCGGGCATCATCCAGCACATTGGCCACATGATCCTCACGCACTTTCAGAACCTTTAAAAAGGAGAAGGTTAGAGTTAGGGCATAACGGGTGAACCAGCCAGACAAACCCACCTTCAAACGAGCCTGATTGAGCATATTCGAGGATTGAATCTTCTTCTGCAGCTCAACCTGTTTCTCCTTCTTCTCGTAGTATTCCATGATCTTGAGACGCTGCTGTTGAACGAGGCGTCCCTTTTCAATGTTGAACTCCTCTTCGGCTTTGGCGTCGATCTCCTCGGCTTTTTCATTGGCCTCCTGCTCAATGAATGCCATCATGTGTTTGATCTGGGGAGGATTAAAAACAAGGATTGCAGAATCACATGTCAATTATTGGACATTCTAATGGATATATATTTGCATTTTCCCCCATTCAAGTTTTTCCAGTGCCATTGATAACGTAAAGCGGGGGGAGGGTCTAGCTGGTCGTGTGACAGAGTGTGTGGGGGCAGTGACAGCATCGCTAGTTGTCTCGCTTCCACACATTAGCCCCAACCGGGGGGAGAGCAAGTCACATGACCCACACCAGCACTTTTATTCATGTAATTTTTGCCTTTAACTTTCGTTTTAGAATTGAAAGCCTTTTTTTGCTGGCCACAGTAGAACTTCAGTTAAGGCTAACATTGCCTTGAGTCAATTCAAACATTTGACCGCCAGTGGTTAATCACATGACTTGGACTTCTCCAAACCCATGACTCTGCGCCATCTTTTCTTGTTGGCCCTCAATTTGATATACACAGAAAAATATGATTTGTTAACCATATTTTGCCATTTAACATTAAATTGGAGCCTTGGTGTTACCTGTTTTTGGACATCAGCATCGCTCAACGCCATCTTGACTGATTTTTTTCACTTGCGCCGAAAACCGAAAAAGAAAATTCAATTGCTCCAAAAGGAAATCACGTTGGGAGCCGTGCCTGTAATTATTTGAGAAGTTATTAATTAAGCTTCCAATTGATTAAGAACTATGCGAAAACTAGTAAACTAACACGAGTAATATTGGAAAAACGATAAGTTACTTTTGCCTTCTGCCCGACGTCTGAAAATTTTCACAGACCAAATCGATCATATGATGAGCCAGAGTTGCAGTGTGACCAGCGTAGGCGGCACACCAAGAAACAGTGTTGGTAAAAATACCAGATATTTTGTTAAACTAATTTTAATAACAATGCTTGTTAAATTACATTAAATATAAAAAAAACAAAGGGGAAAACTATTTAAAAAAATATTTATATTTTTAATAGCCAAATTTAACAATTTAAATGACAGAGATGGGCATTTCCTTAATTACTTGTCGTGACACAAGCACGCACGACTTGGTTGAAAATGTTATTTTAACCCATGCTTATTTTAACCCACTTAATCTCTTAAGACTCAAAATGTTGTACAATAAGCTTTGATTATATAGTTTTATTTATTTTAACTGCAGTCCTCAAACTCTAGACCACAGTATTTATAATGAGTCTTTCTTAAACTCATTTTATGATGAAAAATTTAGGAAAGCTAACTTGGACTCGGACAAAGTTTATATACCCTTGCAGTTCGATTGAAAACAAAAAAGTTTTTTTTAGCTAAGAGCCGATTTCTCATCTTCTACATAGCTGCTATGTAACAGATAAACTAAGATTTTACACTGTTGTTTGTAAGTTTATGTGATTTCAGAGATGGTAAGAGATAGAGGTTTGACATGTTTGGGACATATGCTTCTTATACTTTCAGGCAGATCAAGTTTATTTTCAATTTTTGCCACGCCCCCTCCCGCCCCCGCCAATTTGGAAAAACAATATATCTCCCGCAGTTTGACAACATATTTTTTTTTTAAATACGACGATATCGACATACCTCCATAAAAAAAAAATTTTGCTGAAGGTATAAAGCCAGATACGTATAATTTTCAGCATACGGGAATGTCCAGCATGCGGAGTCTCCTTTTTAGGAATACCACTATTAATACAAAAATTTATTAATTAATATTATTATCGATACCTTATCGATATGAAGCCGCCTTTTACCATCCCTAGTATACACACACAAGCACACACATATAAAAAACTTGGTAAAAACGTTTGCAAATTGGTTTTATTCTCATTGCTATTGCTTTTACTTGACTAAACTCATTAATGGAGACGATCCTGGAGCAGCAGCGCCGCTACCATGAGGAACGGGAGCGTCTCATTAAGCTGATGGTGGATGAGCATGCCACCAAGAAACAGGGTGAAAAGGAACGTATTCATTCGGAGCACCGGCTTAAGTATCTAATGGAGCTCCATTACAACGCTACCACTCAGCTAAGAGAGCTGTACGAGGATAAGGATAACGAGAGGAAGGCGGAGATTGCCGCATTATCGGGACCAAACGAGTTCAATGAGTTCTATGCTCGGCTGAAGCAGATCAAGCAGTTCTATAAATCGCATCCGGCCGAGGTGAGTGTGCCGCTGTCGGTGGAATTCGAGGAGATGATCAAGGTCTACAGCAACCCCGATGATATGGGTGCCCTGGTGGAGTTCACCGATGAGGAGGGCGGAGGCAGGTATTTGGATCTAAACGAATGCTACGAGCTCTACCTGAATCTCAGGGCTGTGGAGAAACTGGACTATATCACGTATTTGATGTGCTTCGATCATGTCTTTGATATACCTCGCGAGCGGAAGAATCGTGAATATCGCAAGTACTTGGAGACTCTGAACGATTATCTGCATAATTTTATACTGCGCATTCAGCCGCTGCTGGACTTGGAGGGAGAGCTGCTGAAAGTGGAGCTGGACTTTCAGCGACAGTGGCTGCAGGGCTCGTTTCCGGGCTGGTCACTGAAGGAGACCACAGAATCGGCGCTGGCCAATACGGGTGCCCACTTGGATCTGTCGGCTTTTTCTAGCTGGGAGGAGTTGGCGTCGCTCGGCCTGGATCGTCTCAAGTCTGCCTTGGTGGCTCTGGGCCTCAAGTGTGGCGGCACTCTAGAGGAACGGGCTCAACGTTTGTTCTCCACCAAGGGCAAAAATACGCTGGATCCCGCTTTGATGGCCAAAAAGCCCAGCTCGAAGAATGCCAATGCACAGACGAAGGAGAATGAAAGGTACAAGGAGATAGCCCAGCTCGAGGCTCTGCTCTACAAATATGCCGAATTGCTGTCGGAGCAGCGAGCGGCCACCAAGGAGAATGTGCAGCGCAAGCAGGCACGCACGGGCGGCGAGCGGGATGACAGCGATGTCGAGGCCAGCGAATCGGATAACGATGATGATCCCGATGCCGATGATGTGCCCTATAATCCCAAGAATTTGCCCCTTGGCTGGGATGGCAAACCCATACCCTATTGGCTGTACAAGCTGCATGGCCTCAATATCAGCTACAACTGCGAGATCTGCGGCAACTTCACCTACAAGGGACCCAAGGCATTTCAGCGACACTTTGCGGAGTGGCGTCATGCGCATGGCATGCGCTGCCTGGGCATACCCAATACGGCACACTTTGCCAATGTCACCCAAATCGAGGATGCCATCACACTGTGGGAGAAATTGAAATCGCAGAAGCAAAGTGAACGCTGGATAGCCGATCAAGAGGAGGAGTACGAGGACTCGCTGGGCAATGTGGTGAATCGCAAGACATTCGAGGATTTAAAACGGCAGGGTTTGCTTTAGTTTGTATTGTACACGTTTTGAATTAAATATCAATTATAGAGAGTAGCGTAGCGTGAGCTTTGCATTGACCTTATCTACATCTATGGAAACAACTATTAACTAGAAAAAATAGGGGAAAGTTAACTTCGACTCGGCCGAAGTTTTGTGTACCCTTGCAGTTCGTATATCTAAATAACTTTTCTATGACAGCTATACTATATAGTTGTGCGATTTCGACCAAATTTAGTGAAATCATGGAAAAGCATAGTTAACTAAGAAATAAGTTTGGAGGCGTTTCAATTGAAAGCACAAAGGTTTTTCTCACTAAAACTAGTTTTCCGACCGAACGTTCCTATGACAGCTATATACTATGGTTATCCGATCCAGCCGGTTTCGACAAATGTGCAGCGTATTTGTACCAGAAGACTTCGTGGAGTTACGGAGGAGATAGCATAGAAAAAGACGGACAGACGGAAATGGCTAAATCAACTCGACGGGCTGACCAATATATACTTCATGAGGTCGAAGATGCTTCCTTCTAAGCGTTACAAACATTCAGTTAATTTTATAATACCCTCTGCAGGGGTATAAAAAATAGCTTAAAAGGCCAAGCCACTATCTTCATAATTTTTATCTTCTTTATTAGTTTCAGTGTTTTAAGCACAAAATGTTCTATAGCTTGATGATAATATTTTGGATATTTATGGGGCACCCCCTGCATACACCATTGAACACTATGCGTTAAATATCAATGCCTCCATTTTCAATCCCAGCTGTTCTACAGTGGCCAGTGGCAGGAGTGAGACTCGACGAGCGGCAGGGTTCCGACCCTCTGCCTGCAGCCAGGGAAATTCTTGGAATTCTGCTTCATGGCCCAGCTGTACAAATCCCGTCTGTGTGGTATGGAGTTGCACCTTGAATTGACAATTGTGATCCAGTTTGGGCAGTTGTTTAAGGCGCTCGGCTAGCCGATAGAGGGACTTTCTTAGTTGTTGCTCATACTCCATCAAATAAGCATCGTTCACAGTTTCTGTGCTGCATACTTCCGTTTCCAATCTATAACTTTCCAGCGACTGTTCCCGGTCAGGATTAAAAATGACTATTTCAAAACATTGCAAATTCTGGCGCTGCAGCAGTTCGCGGGCTGTGCTTAAGACTCTGGCCAGGTAAGTGTTCAATGGCGGATAGATGGAGACATAAACTGGTGTATTATAGATGCGTCGCTTCTTAAAGATCTGGGCAGGATAGAGGCCACGCACGTATAAAATATGATTTAATAAAACTTCAATAGCTTCTAAAAGTATGTCCGATTGCATTTTGTGTGACCGTAACTCAAAAATGGCAATCCTAATCGATACATAGGGTTGTTATCGATTTAAGTAACGAGCCTTAGTTATTGTGGGTACAGCTGAAAAAATGGCAGCCCGAATGCGTGTGTGTGTGTGTGCTTTGTAAAAACCAAATTCAATATACACCATCAAATTGCGAAAAGCCACGAAATTGGACATTTACTAGCTTAAAATGTGCATGGAAATGAACTGTGAAAACGAATTGTAAACAAATTTTCAATTTAAAGAAGTGCTATTGATGCCTCCGCCTTCTCAGCAGCTTCTTCGGTGCGGGTTGCAATTACTTACACACACACAGACTACTACAACAGCAGCAGCAGCAACAACAACCACACAGCTCGCGCTCTGCTCTGGTGAAAAAACGGAAAATGTAGTCAAGAAAAACCTCTTGAAATAAGGGAAACGTGTTTAGAAATAACATAACAATTGTACATAGATACCTAGTTATACATATACATATTTAAGCATATAAATACAGACATAGTTGCATCAGCAAGCAGCAGCAGCATGCCCGACTCTTCTGATTCTGATTCCGAGAGCGGCAATATGAATCAGCAGCCGGGGAAGGAGAAGCGGAAGCGTCGCATCATTATGAGGATTGAGTTTAATGATACGGACGACAACTCTGAAGGGAATATAGATGGCACAACCAGCGCTGACCTTGATGCAATGCCATCGTGTTCCACCTCCGTTTTGGCTAAGCGTCTACTGCGTCCCCGAAGGAAAAAATTAAATGAAAATCCACAAACAAAGGATTCCTCCTCCGATTCTGATGGTGCGCAACGTATAGGCAGAAGGCAACACAGAAGTCGACATTTGCAAATTCAGGATGACCCCGAAACTGACGAATTTTCATCCAGCGGCAGTGAGGTAATGCATAATCCAAAATGAATTTCTTACTGGTAGTTTTAATACAATTTTCTCAATGTTCACCTAAGCCATTTCCGTGTTGCCATGTCGCAAAATGCCCAATTGGGCCCATGCAAATGGCACTTACCGGCAGGCAAGAGAGCGGCACTTGCCGGGTATGCAAAGCGTTTGGAAATAAGAACTGGTTTGGCTCAGAGAGTTTTTGGTTTACAGAGTTTTTGAACCGCAGTTACGGTTCAGTACATGGTTTTTGAAGACAACTGAGCGGCGGTTTCGGTTCGGTTCAGTGGTTCACTCTAAATTTACGATGTTCTCGTTTTCGCCGAAAATCCCGATATCCCCTTAAATCAGCGCGGAAATATCACACCTTCTAAGCAAAAGAGGCAAGAAAAACTGACGTCATCAAAATCTGACCAAAATTTCGATGCGCTCTGCAACGGTAAAAAAACCCCATACCGTACCGGTTCCAAAGTTTGATTCAGGATTCGGTATTAATCCCTGATTGTAACTGAGTCTGTAACGTTGTCGCAATTTAAATAAATTAAATAATAATGCAAAGAATCACTTGTTAAGTATATAGTCCCGTTTTTTTTTGCCATACTTTTAAAGGTAAAGCAGTTCGAAAAATATTTAAAAAATTTATTTCTTTCCTGGGATCGCCCTTAATTTTACCCAATCTTAACTCTTAAAGCCCTTCCTCGAGTTTACTGTCGCGACTTACCCTTAAATGTGCTCGGAGTCATATTTTTTGACTTTTAAAATTACGCATGTCTGAAACTTCATTTTGTTCAAGGATCGCCCCTAAATCCGCCGAGTCGTATTCTTTGAAGTCCGTTAGTAAGGGTAACATTCAGACATCTCCTTAAATCTTTTCGGAAAGTAGTTTTTTTAATTTTCAAATTTTGAAGGTTCGGAAGTTTAAAAAACCATGTTTCTAGGTGTCTTATATCAAAAGATGTAACATAAAGTTGTGTTCGTTGGGTTCTAACACATTCAGGCATTTTTCCAGTTTCGCTACAATTTGACAAGTAATCCAAAAGCAATTCAGTTTCGGTTTGGTTATGCTGTTCTCAATTCTGAATGAAATCGTTTTTTTTTTTCAAATCACGGGCCAAACGAAATCGGCACAAGAGAATCAAGCTAAACGGTCGAAAATAAAACAGTCTGAATTGAGAGAGGCTGACTTTTACGTTTCGTTTTGGCTGGCATTGCCAATTTCTCAAGACATTAATCAAAACAAGTAAGAAAGTCGGTCAAGCCCGACTGTAACATAATTTGTACCTGTGAAGTGCTGCCCATCACCGTTGCGACCGGTGCTGCCCATAATTGTTTGTTTTCCTTATTACTCGATAACCGTTCATCCGATCTTTACCATTTCTTTTGCGGGTCGATAAATAATCTTGATTTCAAAATATGTCCAACAGGTTCGAACCTTATATCTATAAAACTGACGGAGATATGACGTTTTTTCTAAATTGCGGTGGCGGGAGCGGCGTGGCAAAAACTGAAAATAAACTTGATCTGCCTGAAAGTATATGAAGTTTTGTCCCATACACGTCGAACCTCTATCTCTTACCATCTCTGAGATCTGTTTGTTCATACGGACAGACGGACAGATAGACAGACAGACAGACGGTTGGTTGCTGATCAAGAATTTATATACTTATAAGGTCGAAAATGCTTCCTTCTGGCTGTTACATACTTTTGCACAAACTTTATTTACTCTGTGTACCTCTGGTACAGAGTATAAAAATTATTTTTAGTTCCGTCAAAGCCTTAAATGCAATTCAAATTACATAAATAAGTTCTAAATTGATCACAGATATATTGAAAATTATCTTAATGTACATTTGGCAAATGTACGAGTGCGTTATTTGCCAATTACTTTTAATTTCACCGGCTAGTAAGCATAACTTTTTAAAACGAATAACGCTTTCGTTTATGTGTTGCGAGAAACTGAATCAATTCCGTCTCCGAAAAGTTGCAGTGGAAGTGGAATTGAGAACATGCTTGATTATAAAGTACTAGCTGACCCGGAAAACGTTGTTCTGCCATATTAATTAATTCTACACAGAAAAAAAAGATTAAAAAAATCCATTTGGACTGGATATATCTTTAATATCCTTTTATCATCCAACGGAGCTGAAAAATCATCCAAGGGATGATCATTTTTCTTATCCCTTGGATGATTTTTCAGTTCCATTGGATGATAAAAGGATATTAAAGACATATCCAGTCCAAATGGATACCGGAAATCTTCCAATCGATATTTTTGCATATCCTTTTTCCTCTGTGTAGTATGCAGAGCTCACAAAAACTCTTAACAGTTTCATAGTGTCGGAAAAAAACAGTTTGGTAACGGACACAACGAAAACAGGGAGCGGAAGACAGTTTCGGTTTTGTATTTGCTCAATTCTTTTCCGCTCAGAGCATAGACCCCATTTTTTCGTTCCTGTTTCTCTCCAGTCTTTCGCTGACACTTTTGCCGAGAGCAAAGTTCCAAACTGGCTTTAAAGTCAAAGCACACTTAAAGGGTCTTTTACTCTAACTTTTACTCCAATGTATAATATGTTATGATTCCTGGCTAATGTTGGATTGAGGTGAAGTAGCACGACAGAATAATGAGAATATCGTTCCGAAAAGAAAATGGAAAACGCATAAAAATAGACTAGCAACTTCCACAGAAGAACTGTTAACTGATGACAGGCATATTAAGAGGTCGGTCGACAATTGCTGGAGATTTAAGGGATCACATGTTTTAAAATGGTGGTCAGCTACATAAATCCGACATCGAATAAAACTCCCAAAATCTTTTTCGGTTAGAATCAGTCTTTTCAAAGAGACGCCGGTTCGGTTTATCAGCTATAATTAACGGTTAGGTGACGAATTGGTTCGGTTCAGAACCAGTTTGCATCCATGATAAATAATATTAATTAAAATATATTTCATAGAAAAAGCTCCTTAAATTTATCTGTTTGTTCCTTTCTTTCTTCCAGATCAATAAACGTCGAGTGCGCGGCAAGAAACGCCAGAAGCTTATCCTTTCCGATAATGAGGACGAAGAACAGCAACAGCAAGAGGAGGATGAGGGCGGAGCTTCGGATAGCAGCAGCAATGAGCTGCTGGAGAAATGTCCAATTTGTCTGTTGACATTCCGTCAGCAGGAAATTGGCACACCCGTGACATGTGAGCACATCTTTTGTGCCGCCTGCATCGAAGCCTGGTCGAAGAATGTTCAAACCTGTCCCATAGATCGTTTGGCCTTTGACCGCATCCTAGTGCGCGATACGTACGCCACAAGAAATGTTGTGCGGGAAGTACGCGTGGATCTAAGTAAATCGAAAACAGAACTAATTCTGGACGATGATGTTGTGCTCGTTGGGGACACTGATGAGGAAGATGTGACCAATTGTGAGATCTGTCGCAGTCCGGAGCGGGAGGAGGTTATGTTGTTATGCGATAGCTGTAATCATGGCTATCACATGGACTGCCTGGATCCGCCGTTGCTTGAAATACCCGAGGGTTCTTGGTATTGCGATAATTGTGTGGACTCGGATGAGGAATTGGAACTGGCTGAGGATTTGAACGCTTTGTATGAGGATATTCGGGGCATGGGTTTGCCTGAAACTCGCTTGCGAGTGCGTGAGGTTCAACAGCCGCGTATCTTACGCACAAGGCAAAATGAACGTATACGGGCGGCCGTACTTCGACGCACCCGAGCAAGTACTACCACCACGACAACAACAACTACAACAACGACTACAACAACCACAACTACACGATCCGCCCGGAGTACAGGAACACAGCAGCAGCGTCGAAGACGCCGACGCACACGTCATCGCACCTACGTCGTGGAATACGATCTAAACAATTTCGATGAGAAATTTGCAATTAAAACCAGCAAGAAGGTTATACGACGTCGTCGGCATAGGCGCCGGCGCGGCAGCAGAAGGGTCCCCGCAGTTAGTGAGGGAGGGCGGATGACTGCCAGCAAACGACTGGCCGAACAGCTGGGCGTCAAAGTGGATGGCTTAAGTCGGTCACATCTAAGCGGTGGTGCCGCCTCCAGTTTTTCACTTTTCGGGAATGCCAACGACTTGGAATATTTTTCTGACAGCGAGGATGTAGGAGTATCCGGAGGAGTTGACACCGGCCATTCCACGGCAGTGCAAACATCTGTACGCATTGCCAGCATTGGAGCGCCGCGCAGTCGCAAGGCTTTACTGTTGGGCAAAGCGCGGGCAGACACATCTGCAGCACCTGGCGATATACTCTCCAGCATAATGGATTTGCAGGAGCGTTGGCACGATGCATCCCGCAATGCAATGAGTAACGTGCAGATCAATGCCGACGGTAGCCTGAACCTGCCAGAGAAAAAGGCCGCGAGCGCAGAGCAGGTTACCGGCGGTAGCTCCAATCTGCCAGAGAAGAAGAGCACGAGCGCAGAACAGATTACTCAAGTGCCGCTGTATCAGCGTGGAGGAGGGTCAAGGCCCAACTTCAGTCGTGGCGGAGGTGGTGGTGGGGCCGCCGGTAACCGCTATGGCGGCAGCAATAACAACTATCGGGGCGCTGGAGGTGGTGGTGGCTCATATCAGAGGCACTCAACTGGTGGCTTGGCAAATAACAGTAATAGTGAAGGAGGATCAACTGGCAGCGGCGGCGGCGCCTTCGGCAATCCAAGTAACAACAACGCGAACTTTACTCCCTTCCATTTACGCTTTAATACGCCAAATCGCCAGCAGCAGCAGCAACAACAGCAGCGTAATCAGCGACAAAATTCTCAGGCCTCAAGAGCACCTGCTCCTACGCCTCCCTCTCCCACAACTCCACCCAACAACTACTCACCACAATCACTGCAGCAGCAGCAGCCGCCACTCTTTGGTGGCATCCCTTCAACGCCAATTGACCTGGGCATGCCACCACCCTCCTCACGGCTCTCAATGCCAGCCGTTTTGTCCGTACCTCCACCACCCATGCCACCACCATCTTTTAATAGCTCCTTGTTTAAACTTAATGCGGACTATGCGCCCAAAGATGCTGATGCCAATGACGATGACGATGATGATGAGAATTGTCCCAATTTTTCAATATACTCACAGGAATCGCAAGCCGTGGCCAAGGCCACAGATTTGGTTACTCCACAACAGCAGCAACAACAATCCGGAGATGCAGATAAGGTAATTAGATGGAACATTCTCGTATTAGTTTTCTATATTTGTTTGAGAAATGGCAAAAAGAGAAACTTCGAAAACTTCAAATTTTCTCGACTGTAAACCAACCAAATTTTATGTTGTGAAGACTTTTTTATACTTTGTATTAAAGTCAAACATGGTATAACTTTTAAAAAATATATATTATTGTCCTTTATCTAAGGCAGGTCCAGTTTGTTTTAAATTTACCCGCATTTTAAATCGAGAAGGCTAAGCTAACTTCGTCTGAGCCTAAGTTTTTATACCCTTGCAAGGGATCGATTTGAAATATATGTTTGTGCGCTAGTTGTAATTGAATATATCATACAGCTATGCTCCCATTTTTGCATTTGCAAAAGTTTTGCGATTTTGGTCGAAAAACCGGTTTCAAATCGCAAAACTTTTGCGAATGCGAAAATGGGAGCATAGCTAATAGATAAATTTGTACACCCTTGCAGAAAGTAAATTAAAATTATCCAGATGTTTGTAATGCATAGAAGGAAGCATATATATTCTTGATCAGCACGACGAGCTGAGTTCATATAGCCGCGGCCGTCTGTTTCTATGCTGTATTGTCCGTCAGTTTAAAAGCTATTTTAATGAAACTTTGCACGAAGTTTTTTAGTACAAATACACTGCACATTTGTCGGAACCGGCCGGAGAAAAAGTTTTTGCTTTCAATGATTGCGTCTTAAAACTTAGTTGATATTTATATTATCTGATTTAGCACAATTTCGCCAATTTTGATAAAAATAGGATAAATATATCGAATAGAATAGCAATTGGTCACAAAAGAGGTGCTTTGTCAGTCAGTTTTGGTCAGTTAGGTAGCAAAGTTCGAAGCAAAAACGAAATTGTTGTTTGAAAATCACTAAACACCTCTTTTTATATAAATTAATCGAGCTGCAAGGGTATATAAACTCTTTACCAAAGGTCCACAGAGTATATTAAGCAGGAATGCAACTCGGTTCTGAAACGAACCAAACCGAAACCGTACCGCTAATTCCAGCTGATAACCGGACCGCAAACAAAACCAGCGTCCTTTCGAAATTGCTTACCCGAACCGAAAACCACAAAGAAAAATGGTTCGGTTCGGTTTACTTCAATGACGAGTTTTAAGACAATGATACCTTCAACTTTGGGATATTTTATTGAGTCTTTAAGCTACGATTTATCCGACATTCGGTTAAATTAAAGATCGAACTCATCCTTAGCGATGATAAAGTCTTTACGAATGATTTGTCAACCATTTTAAAACATGTGTATAAGAAACATATGTTCCGTACATGTCAAACCTCTATCTCTTACCATCTCTGAGATCTGTTTGTTCATACGGACAGACAGACGGACGGACAGACGCACACTTTTGCACAAACTTAATATACTCTGTGTACCTCTGGTACAGAGTATGAAAAGCATCTTTAGCTTGAGTTTTGACAGTGTTGAAGTATGTGAGTGGTATAAAGTCTATAGGGTCAGAAACGTCTGCCAAGTTTGGTAAGGATCAAGTAAAAAGATAATCAAACGAAGGATCGAATTGAATCGAACCAAAGAACTTTGAATCGGGACTTGAACTTTAGTCAAGTTTTATACATATGCAAAATACATGTTAATTTTGCCCTAAACCGGCCGGTCTCCATCTGCCTGTTCCTAACCAAACTTGTCTCTGCCTTATAGATAACGAGCTTTGGCATGTTCCCGATTTCGATCAAACCGTACGGAATCAGAATTAGTCAATGCTGCCGTTTCCGAAAACAATCTGTGTTATTCGGACTTAAAAATTAAATTTATCATCATTCAACTGTTCCACCAAATGCTCCAGGTGTTTCTGTAAAATCAAATCTTCTTCCAAGTACGTTCGATTTCGGAAATGGGAACAGGCCTTTATATCTTATAGTTGGCATTGGAACGATCGATCAAAATGGGTCTAAGTAAAAAAAAAAATTTGGTTTTCAATGGTAGCATTCTAGAACACCTACCAAAGTTTATAAAACCTTACCTTGTAAGATATTCGGCACTGTTCCGAATTCCGCATCGGTTTTCGTTAAACGTTGGCTTTTCTAATTTAAAATTTACACTTTTATATGGAGCTTGACAAGCATATCTGCGGTTACTAGATTAGGTTTAAGTAAAGTCGGAATTGTTCAAGCAGTTGAAACCGTTTGCTTAATGGCAAGTGGATTCAACTCGCCACAAACGGGGTGAAACAGAAATCTCTAGAGATTTTGCCGTCGGCTGGTTTGGAAATCTCTCAAAACATCCGTCGGTGCCCCAGGACTTCGAGAGATTTGATTTTCTATGTGTTAAAGAGAACTGGTCCAATTGGGTCTAAGATAATTGTTCATCTTACCAAACAGGGTTGCATCACGCGCAAGCAAAATTTCCCTTGTTTTAGCTATGAAATAATTTGATGTTAAGTCGAAATCTGTTAGTTGTGGTATAAGTTTTATGATGTGATGTGGCAGCCTTCGGTTGGTTTTGCGAATTATTATTCAAATGCTAATTTTAATATTAAAAAAAAATTAAATATGATATTCTTTTCATGCAACTTATCCAGAAAAACAACCGAAAAAGCTTTCTGTGTCACCTAAGAAATGGTTTTCGGTTGGAATGTGGTTGGAAGAGGTCGACCCAGAAATAGACGACCAGATCTAGTATCTAATATAGGTTTTAAGTGTTTTTCATATATCAATTTAAATTTATGTGAAATTTAAAAAATGTGAAAAGAAAACGGAATTTTATTTTGACTTAGGCTTAACTTATAACTCTTAATTAGCCCTATATTTGGTGCCAGGGTTGATTTTGGTCCATTTTTCGTTTTCAAGATCATTTAAAACAAGAAAGTCGGTCAAGCCCGACTATAATATACTCTGTACCTGTGAAGTTCTGCCCATCACCGTTGCAACCGGTGCTGCCCATAACTGTTTGTTTTCCTTATAACTCGATCATCCGATCTTTAACATTCTTTCGATAAATATCCTAAATAAATAATCCTAAATATGTCCAGAAGTTACGAATCTTCTATCTTCAAAACTGTGAAAGATATAATGTTTTTTCCAAATTGCGGGGGCGGGAGGGGGCGTGTCCAAAATTGAAAACAAATTATCTGCCTGCAAGTATTAATAGTTTTTGTCCCATACATGCCAAACTTGTATCTCTTACTATCTCTGAGATCTGTGAGTTCATACGGACAGACGGACATGGCTATATGGACTCGGCTGTTGATGTTGATCAAGAATATATATACTTTATAGGGTCGGAGATGCTTCCTTCTGGCTGTTAGATACTTTTGCACAAACTTAATATACTCTTTGTACCTCCACGTGACAAAATCAGACAATATTAAACAGCCAATATTTCAACGTGACCAATTTTGGTGTCTCTTCAAAATGGTTTTGATTTTACCCAAAAATGAATTTTATTTTTTTGCACGGAACATATTTTTCTTCATTCAGATAATTGCAATCCCTTAGTTTGTTATGGTTTCTTATGAATTCTTTTTCACTCTTTATAACCTTATAAAGATTTTAAAAGAGCAAAATTCAAGAAAAGAAAACGTGCAGAAGAAATATCCAAATGAGAAAAACTATGCTGCGCGACTTTGCATTCGAAGATTTCGAAATGGGTTATGGAAAAATTATTGGCTAACATAAACTCAATTTGATTATTTCCCGATAAAAGTAAGGGAGCCTTTCGCTAAATTGTGCTGAAGCAGATGTTATTAATAACTGGCCAGTTTAAAAAGAAAAGAATTTTTTTTCTCGCTTGAACTAGTTTTTGACCAGATTTTTGTATGCCAGTTACCTGGCAGTCTGTTCAGACAAATTGAATTTCACGGGGATATTGATAGTATTCTTTGACCATATATGGCACCAGTCAACTGGCGCTACAATTGGTAAGTGTTCACACGTGTATGACAGCAACTGGTACCTAAATATATGGCAAAGACTGCTGTTGATGGAGCTGAAAGGTTCTTGATACAGCTGTACACTAGACCATCCTCCTTTGTGGTATTGTGTGTGCCTGTTTAAAGATATGTGACAACATGACATGACCTCGAGCCGGTTTAATCTTGCTATTTATACAACTATTTAGACAAACTAATTTAGAAATATTGAAATTTATTTCTAAAGGAAAGAACTGCTTGGTTATGTGGTTTTTTGAGCTTAATGAACCCCGTTCTCGCTTAAATGGTTCACTTTTGATTTATTACGTATTTTATGAAGGACTATTATAAAATAAAATCATTTCAGTTTTCAATATGTGACTTCGCCTACTTTCGAAGTTGAATACCTCAAAAGCATTTATAAGCTGTAGGATTGCTCTTCGAAAACTGTTCATTATTTGCTTCGATTGTCGGATTACCCCGTAGGTGTCGGTCTATCCTCTGAGGGAATAGAATTCGAACCATGTTTCTTACTAACTCTATATATCGTAAGAGAAAAAGTCTCCTGGCTAAGTTTCAAGTCTTCACTTTAGTTCACGAGCACGACAAAATATTGAGAATAATATCCCATAAAAAAAATTTGACACGAAAAAGAACAGAATTTAAACTGTTGACAGATTTAATTCGGTTTATCACTAACCTCCCTTGTACAGGGTCAAATAAATATTAACTTAGGAATACGATTAAAACTTCAAAATTAACAGGTACTTCTATGTGTGCGTAAAGCGCATAGAACTGATCCGATCCGTTTTGCTTTGAGGTTATCGGTACGGTTCAGCATTTCAAAAAGGAGGCCTGTTCGGTTTACCTGCTACAGTTGTCGGTTCGGTTCCTGGTTTCAATTTAAAACGAGATCGTAAGTTAAAGTCGGTCCTGCTGACCCGTTACTCAAGAAAATTAATGTTATATAGCCTTCCTTTATGTTAGTTAACAGAGCTTTAACATTAATGACATAATCGAGAACATTTCAACATTATGTAAGCAAAAAGCGTATCCAACGTTTTTATAACGTTTATAACTCTGTCATTTTTTATCTGATCTTTATGAAACTTTCAGAGATTGTAGATATTGGGCACATACACTATACTGCAAAATATGAGCCTGATATCTTCCAAATTGTAGGAATTATTTAACATTTTTAATAGTGGGGGTAGTAGGGGGCGTATCTAAAATTTGAAATTGACTTGATCTTGAATGCAATCAGAAACGATTCTCGAACTACCTTTACATCCAAAAAAATGCACTGTTTGGTGTCGTTTTTGGGCTGTCAATGGCGAGCGCTACGGTACAAAGAGAACAGACTTTTCTTTGCCTTAAGCTAAAGGTTATAATGTCGGCGAGATTTGGTTTCGGCAACACGGTGCTACAGCACACACAGCCCGCGAGGCAATGGCTTTATTGAGAAATCATTTAGATGAACACCAAATTTTGTGTTTCGGACCTCACAACAGGACGCCTAGATTGTGCGTTTTTACACGTCTGTACTTCTTTCGTTGGTGTTTTGTGAAATCAGAAGTCTTCGTTGATAAGCCAGCTACGATTGCTGGAAAGAGTGATCGACAATTTGACCTTTCGGAAGTCCCCCTTCACCGCATTCGCGGCCAACTTTTGAATGAAATCTTTTTTGAAAAGTAAATGTCAGAGAGAGCTGTTTTCGGTAATAATAAAGATTTTGACACCCAATTCTATTTTAGTGTTTTATTTCAAATTAAATAACACCTCGAAATCGATCACCCCTTATTCTTCACAGTCCGGAGGGTCAAGCCGAGCTTCTCACAAACTCTTGGCTCGTGTTTCCTTTTTTATTAGATGTTCCGAGGCGGGATTAAACTGAAAGCCTCTCGCTTGGTACCAATTTTTTATTCAAATTCGCTTAATTTTTACAATAGCTGCAAACCTGAACCGAATCCGAAAGAAATAGTTCGGATAGCGTCTTTAAGGGTCCCTGGAACCCAACCTAAACCGAACCTTTAATATTTATCCTCCCAAGTCTAAACCCAAATTGGTTTAAGCAGTCATTAAATCAATTTCTTAAGAGCCTTTATTATTTTCTCAATATTATGACCCGAAATATTATTTTATAATACAGAACCAAAAATTATTATCAAAATTCGGCATATTCGGGGGTGACACCAATTCTTAGGAGATTTTGGCAAACCAACCAATATACAAACCAGCCAATACACAAACCAACCAATATCGACTTCATATTTTTGTAGTTGGACCATAATCTTATACTCACACCTTTTAATTCGACTTTCAAAAAGGAAACGAAATCTCTCGAAGTTCTGTGGCATCGACAGATTTTTTGAGAGATTTGCAAACCAACCGACGGCAAAATCAGTTGAGATTTCTGTGTCTCCCCCGATTGGGAATTCGAAAAGTTGGTGCGTAGATTCAAAGACCAGTCGCTTTAGAAATTATTTGTAGATTACCGATTTAACGATTTACATAGCTTTGAAAACTCGTAAAATATATCTAAATTTTGAACGAAAGTTTGTCGGATCCGATTAGACAAGGTTCGATAAGTACCGAAACCGGTCCGCGACCTTACCTTTTACAGCGGGTTTGAATCCCCGGACCAAACTTCATCAAGATTTTATAGTTTAAGAGGTTTACAGCCTTGATTGTAATATAGTCTATGTTCACTTCGCTTTCTTGTTGAAGGTAGTTAATGTGAAATACACTCAAAAAAGCCTTCAACTTGTCCTTTTTGGCCTCGATTCCCTAATTTCTAAACTAAGTTCCGTTTACTGTTACGAAAAGGGACAAAACTCTCTTTTATTTGCTTGTTAAACAGTGTCAAACATTTTATATGATTCGGTGTTGTCTTCTACTGCTCCTTCTTCTTATTTAGTTAAATCAAGAGTATCCCTTTGGCATACTAACCGTGATCTGTTGTTCTCTCTTCTTTTCAATTCCATAATTATTTTCCTTACACAGGATGACGATGATATGAATGAAGATTTAGTACAATTAGACGATGATGATGATATACCATTACCACCCGAACCCGAAACCGATAAGGTGGCCAATGATGGTGGCGCTGACCTTTATGAGCCCGAAAATCCAACCGAGGAGCAGGACGACAAACCGATGGAGGAGAGTGCATCAGAACCCGTGCAAGAACCGGATTCAAATGCCGCTGCCAGCAAAGCACCTGACGAGGACGATGAGACAAAGACACATAGTACGCCTAGCCCAACAGTAAGAGACGGACGAAACGTGGACAGGGACCGGGGCAAAGGAGTTCTGGAGCTATATGACGATAGTGATTGGGAGGAACTCGACATTGACAAGCCAAAGGAGTTTGAGAAGGCACTGGCTGGGGATGCCAAACCCACCAAATCCGCCAAACCTAATAACGAAGAAACAGCCAAGACCGATGCGGATACGGAAAAGGGTGAACGCAACAGCAGCGAGCCAGAGGATCCGGATCGATCTTATACGCCATGTTTGGATGAGAAGATTATCGAAGAAGAGGCCGCCGCTGCGGCGGCAAATGCCAGCTTACAGAAGTCGGATGAAGCCGAGGCTCAAGGGGATCAGGATCGTGTGGGTGGCACTGAACTGATATCCGAAGACGATTTGGCGAATGAACACGAATCGAAACGACGCAGCCGCAGTCGTCATCGCCATGACGAAAAGGAAAAGGGCGGCGGAAAGGGGGCCACCTCGGCAGAGAAGGGTGGAAAATCGAGGCGTTCGAAACGCGGCAAAGAGAACTCTGAGACCTTTAAGAAGGCCGGAAAGCGACAAAAGGATCGCAACTATCGCGGAGATAAGCAAATGGAACGAAGCCGCTCCCGGCGACGGTCTCGATCGGGGCCCTCTCGTAGCCGCAGTCACACTCACAGCCCAAGTCATAGTGGACGTAGTGGTAGTCGGCGGCGCCGGCGTAATAGCCGCAGCCGTTCCAAATCGTATTCCCGTTCCCGCTCCCGGTCTCGGTCCCGTTCACACTCGCGTGGACGACGCCGTCATTCCTTCCGAGGACGCGAAATGCTGCGAGGCGGCATGGGTCGTGCGCGGGGAGGCCTGCGATTTAGTTACAACCGCAACCAGCAGTTTCACAATCGGCCGTACAACCAGCACTATAACCAGAATCAGCATCATCAGCTACCAAACTACCAGCGGCCCAAGCGTCGAGAGCTGCCACGCTACGATGTGCGCAATGTGGTGGGTGTTTCGGCGCGCCATCAACAGAAGGATCGGTATGGGCGGGATGCAAATCGTTCGGCGAGAAGCCGTTCGGCTGGCAGTTATGAGAGACGTCCGAATCACTCGCCCAGCTACTCACGTAGTGGCTCTCGCTCCGCTTCCCCCAAGCGTTTCCGTAGCTTTAGCATATCTCCTTCACCGCCTACACAACAGCAGCACCAGCATCGCAGATCTCTGTCGCCGTTGCCCGCGCGGCGCTTTGGACGCTCCCCATCTCCGCCACTCCAATCGCATCAGCTTCAGCGCAGTCACAGCTCAATGTCTTTGCGTTCGCGCTCCCATACGCCGCCGACAACACGGCTGAATGGTGGTCGCCACATGCAGCAGGCATCCAAACGCACGCCGAACTACTCACCACGTTATACACCCAGCCCCAGGTCTAAGAGTCCACCCAAGAAGAAGAAAAAGAAAACCGACAAGAAGAAGAAGAGTAAGAAACGTGCGTCCAGCATCAGTCCACGTCGCATGTCCCGTCAGCGTGATCCCTTCGACGATGCCGATGACTTCCTGGCGCCACAGCTCAGCAAGAAGCGTCGCCATTCACCCAAGGGAGCCATGCATCATCACTGGTCGCCCTCACCCTCGCCCACGCTCTCCGAATTCGGTATACTGGCAAGCGGAGGAGGCAGGGACAAGAATGCTTCGTGGACGCCCCCGCTGACCACGCCCAAAGCAGGCTTGGGTGCTCATTATGCCAATGATCATCTGCATGGACGCAGCCCCACTCCATTAATGGCCGATAAGAAAATCAAACGAAAGCGGGACAAAAGCAAAAAGAAGAAGAAGTTAATGGATAAGCAGCAGCGCAAGGAAAAGAAACGCAAGCGGCGTACCCTGACCCCGGAACCCTTGCCCTCCAAGGAGGTGTTCGCCTCTGGTAACAATATACTCGTCAGCGTTAGCTTCAATAAGGAGGCGACCGCCAATGCGAATGCAGCTCCAGCCCAGCAACAGACCGTGGTCACACTGCCGCCAAATCGAGATGATTTAATGGCCGGTCGACGCACTTCCATTGATCGGCTAACCACGAACTCGAACGCACTGGCCAAGAAGGGCAAGAAGGATAAGATGCGAAAGCGGAAAAAGTTGGAGGCCAAGCCGGTGGCCATCATTGACCTAGAGCGCTCACCATTCCAGGTGCACCAAGAGCCGGCCGATGTCATTGTCCTAACCGATAGCGAAGATGCTAATGACAACCAGCAGCAGACGATGAGCATGCGACGACGTCGTGGCTCCAGTGTGGCCTCCGTGAGTGAACACCACGAGCTGCTGATGCGGGAGAACGGTCAACGCGAGAAGACGCCTCCGGGCGATATGCTGGAGACCATCATGGAGACCTCGTACGAGACGACGACCGGACCAAAGACGCCGCCAGAGCCACCGCTGGTCAAGTTCAACCTGCCTGCCAAGAAACAGCACAAAGCACGCAACAATCCGCTGCACGATGAGGCCGACGACGATATCAATTCCGCTGATGAGCTGGAGCGTGGTGTTGGCGGCGCTGGAGTCGCTTTGGAGGAGCCGCTGGCACATGAATCACAGCAGAAAATCGGACCGAATACGCCGCCCGAATCGGGTCCCTGCTCCCCCGATGCCTACGATCCATTTGAGCCCACAAAGTCGCCCTCCCTATCGCCGCGTTCCCCCACACCCATACCCAGCCAGAGCCAGGAGGCCAGCAGTCAGCCAGCCATTGCTGATAGTGTGGAGCAACCCGATGGCAGCGACAGTGCGACCACACCTCAAGCCAGCAACGCGGCGCCCCAGCCGAGCGCCAACCCGAATGCTTCACTCAATCCCGTCGATCTGGTAATGGCTCTGATGAGCAAGCCCAGTAGCAGCAGTGGCAGCAATCAACCGGAGATGACCTGTGATGTGACCTCCTCCACTCAGTATCTCAATAGCAATAGCTCTGTGGGCGAGGATAAGCCAGCGGATGCCAACACCATAACGGTTCTGTCCAATGTCCTGCTCTCGAGCAGCACCTCTGCCTCCCAGCACATACCGATTATATCTAGTCCCACGCCCATGGTGAAGAAGCTGACACCCATGTCTAAGACTGGAACTGGAGGCAGTGTGGCCAGCAGCAGTAGTCTGCCCACCACGAGCGGAGGGTTGCGCAATGGCGGCGGCGGTGGTGGGGCTAGCAGTGGTAATGTGGCAGATGATTCTTTTAATCTGGATATTGAAAGCCCCTACTCACCCGGATCGGCCGAATATGAAGATCTGTTTGAGCCACCAGCGCCACCAGAGGGTACCGGTGGACGACGATCGAAGGGCAGTGGCGGTGGAGGAGCTGGCAAAACGGAGATGTTTGACAATCTATTTGGTAGCAGTTCACCGCCCGTGGCCAATATGCGAATGTCCTCCAGATACAATTCCAAGAAACGTGCAAATAACAAAAGCGAACGTAAATCGAAAAACAAAGGTGGGTTGGTGTCCAAAATTACACTCAGTTTCCCCATGTCCCCTCTCTCTCTCTCTCTGTTTGTTACTCTTTGGTATAATTCCGTTCAGCAATTTGCCTTTTTCAAACAAAAACAAAAACTGTTCCATGGAGACCATGAAGAGATTAAGTACAGCTGCGATATTTGCTTCTCATTGCAGGTAACAAAATGTCTGATGATCATGCTAAAGCATACGATGATGTACCCAATTCAGCAGTGGACTTACAAGTCAAGGATAAGGTGAGTTAATTTATAAATTTTACGGCTACACTGGATTTCCCCACGCTATACCATACCCCCCTTCTATAATTGGTCTCCGGTATTTGAATGCTAGACTGTCAAAGTTAAATAGACTCTACCAATTTGATACATTTAGTAGTTGACGGATTTCCTGCAGATGTTGTGTTGCCTTGCAAAAATATAAATAAAGAATTCTTCCAAAATTCTCGTTCCAATTGCAAAGCAAATACGCTGTGTTGCTGCTTCCTTTAGTGAAAAAATTTCATTCTTCTAGGTCATACTTCAGTTCTCTTTAGATAAGCCTCTGGAAGCTTCTTTCTGTTTCATTCTTTGCAAGTACTTTTTTTCTGTCCCACATAAGCCCCACTCTAAACTTTTTATACCCGCTACTCGGAGGGTACTTAAGGTTTGAGCATTTCAGCCAGCTCTCATTGCGGCTGTTTGTGTTCTGTTTTGTGCGATCTGGCTCCAGTTGTTCACACCAAGCTTGGTCATGCACTACTGCACCTTCCCAGAGTAATTGTTCTTTGGATTTCCAGGTTTTATTGTCGCTGCTTTTCGATGTTTCTAGGCAGACAAATGCCTTTACAACCTTAAAGTTGTACTCTCCCATTGCAACAGATTGTCCAAGACGGATAGGCTCTGCGTGTGACTGCTAAATACTTCGTCTTGTCCATCAAAGGCAAACGTAAAAGTAGACATGGCTTTCAAGAACTTTGACCTTCTCGGGGAGTCGGATGCGGCTTTATAATTCAATCATATTAATATGAATGAATGTCTAATCTCTGGTGGACTTGCAAGGAATGCATTACAGCACCTTATATGCAATGGATAGAAGACAGATCTCACGTTAGTTGGGTCTCCTTTTTTGAAAATTGGACAAAATACACCAAGACCCCAATCTTTTTGATTTGCTTCACTCTTTTCTATTCGTCTGATTAATGAATAAGAGGTTAAAGAGCAGAGTAAGCGGTTAAAGACCTGAAAGCACCTGGATATTATGCTGTTCTGCTCTGGAAACGTGATTCCGAAAAAGGAGAAGAACACACATAGTTTGCAATCTTATCGCTGTATTAGCCTCTTTTTTACCTTTAGCAATATTTTTGAGCTGCTTCTGCTGGCAAGGCTGTTGACTCTGTTTAGTCTGGACTTTCGGTATACCAGTTTGGGTTTTGCAGCCTCCACTTCGTAGAAGAGCAGGTCCAAAGGTAGTCATCATATAAAATTCTTGTGCATTCAAATACAGGGTAATGTCATAACATTTTATGCATTACCGAATGCCCCACATGCATAAAACGGAAAAACCGACCACATCGCACATCGAAGATGTAGTACAGCAATGTGAGCAGTAACAAGGCCAATAAAAAGATTGCAAACACAAAGATTCTTGGTAACTGGTATCACGTCATGTCCCTTAGAGAAGCCACATAAAGCGCCACCCTATAGGCCAATTAAAACGGAAAGAAGAAGCCAGCGTTTAAGTCGCCACTGCAAGGAACCAGCAGAACGAGGCCAGAAAATGAACCCAACAATGCCTGAACCGCACTGAGCAAGCAGCTAAACACACCCTCTGGATCACATGCTGTGGCATCGTACACGTATTTGGCATCATCAAGTTTGTCATCAAGTCCCAAATAACCACGCGGACAACAAGGAACCGGCAAACCGAATGTCAAATCCAAATAGCCCTATGAGTGCCGCCAGCAGCACCCTGGTCATCACTAAACAGGCACATATCATAGATTGTCCGTCGCACAGGGAATGCAGTATGCCCACAATGAAAAAGGCCACACCAAAACTCTGCAAAAAGGTCTTCACAAACAATCGCTCCAGTGGCGGTCCACTCATGGAGTTGATACACACTCCAATGGCAAAAAGCTTAGACGAACACCAAACAACGCGCAGGAATAGAGTGGAATGCAAACGATCAAGATCCAGAGGAAACACGGAAATACCACTTTGGCCAAATGCAGATTTTTCCAGGCGCTATATTCAATCCAACAGAAGCCAATGCCTCCGCTATTTAAAAAAATTTTCAAATCAATGGCCAGAAACGCTTAGGTGGCGTAACCTTGTCCTCGGCATTTCCGATGCTACCGACCACAGCAGCCGCCTCATCGTAACGGTAACACTTCCAGGCACAGATTGCCAGCTTCAGTACGATGGGCAAAGCGGTTACCAACACGAACTCGGCCAGAAATGCGTAATTGATAGCTACACACGGACAACCACAAAATTGCAAGTGCCATTGGCCTCAAGTGCCTCAATGCAGAATGCTCGGAAGTATTTTGAGATATTCGCCAAGCATTTCATAGAGTCCTGATGAGTGATTCCTCTATAAGTTGATGCCGATCTTCCTTAAAAGTCTATGGAGGCTTCTTGTCTCTTTTTTTTTTGAGGAGCAGGTCAACAGGTTGGTGTGTAAGACGTATTCCTTGATATATAATATTCGTGCTGGTGTTCCGTAGGGAAGTTTTCTTGGCCCTATTTTATACACAGTCTACAGTGTCGATCTTGATAGCCTTGACATTCAAGGTTCACTTACTGGCAAATATGAGGATGGCATTGTATTTCCTGCCATAAGTTGCAATTCTCTGGGATGAATTTGAATGTAGTGCTTCACTTTGGAACAAGTTTGAAGATTAATAATGTTTCACTTTCCAGAACATATAATAGGGCCTGTGCCTCTGTCCATTTACAACTTCGTAGTACGGACTGGATTCTCTTCTTAAGGATAAAATCAGGTTTTTTAGGTCTAATGTTCTCCCTTTGCTTTACTTGAGCAATGTGCGTAAGATTTTATATGCGCACCGGAATGTTCTCAAATTACAACACCATTGTTTTCCAGGATTCAGGCATCCCTATATCTTCTTCTAGTTCCAATCCCTCTCCACTCCTCTCTTAAAGCAAGCTCTGTTGCCGTCGCTTTGAGTTCTCCCCAACTTTTCCCCGATGCTTTTCGCTTCTCTATCGACGATTATTTTTGGTGTGCCAGGTGACTGCCAGTGGCTGGGTGGCTCAGCGGCTAGAGTGCGCGACCGCTGTGCATGAGGTTGTGGGTTCGATCCCGCCTCGGAACATCTAATGAAAAGTTTTTTTCTTTGAATAAAACTTTACACCCGGCCTCACCTCTTGCTGTTGGCGCCAGCATTGCAGTAATTAGCCATGAAAAGCTTCTCAAACTGCCGTTCGGATTCGGCGTTAAACTGTAGGTCCCTTTCTCTTGTGCTAAAATTAGAAGCGCACAAGCCAAGAGTTTGAGAGAGGCTCGGCTTTGGCCCTTTGGGGCTGTGTCATCTTGACAAGCTGATTTTACTTTTGCTTAGGTGACTGCCCGATTCCGTCTAACGGGTTCCATTCCATTGCCTTCCTAGCGAAGTTCTTCTCTTTTTTCCGCAGTGTAGGTCGTATTCAGCTCCATTATGGTGTCGACCCTCTAATTATCATATTTGTACATCGACAAGGCTGCACCTCACAAAGTTGGTCATTTTGTCGGCCAGAATCAGTATCATGCCAGAATATGCAGATTACAAATGATTCGGTTTTCGACATCATTTGTGACAATTTTCTGATGACCATCGCCAAACAGCTGTCAGCATCTAAAAGGCTCCTTTTACTTTTTGCAGGCGCGAGTCCACATCGAGATCCTTCCCTCCAGGGACTTCGCTGAGTGTTTTAGTTTTCGCCGTTTTGACTTTGAGGCCTAGTACAAGACGGCTAGTGCATTTGCCAAGTCGATTAGCCTGTTTGCCAGGAGGCATATATCGTCTGCATAGTCAAGCTGCAGCAGAGTTGTTGTAGACGCTAGCCGAACTTGCAACAAATAAATCGACTGCTTACCAACACAAGCACATTTCTATGTTCTCTCCATTTAACCGGGTCTGATTTGAATGTATGGATATTTGGTTAAATTCTGACTTTTTCTCAATAAATAAAAAAAACTAACTAGCAAGTTTAAGCCGGTTCCCGGTGGCCTACAAAATCCATCCTGCGGGTACCATTCCATTGCCTTTCTGGCGATGACGTTTTCACTATTCTGCTAAGCTCCAATTCAATCTGCCTATAATTGAGTCGACTCTCTCTATACCTGTCTTCCTTCATGTATTTTTATCAAAGTACTGCCTATTTTCTCCTGCTTTAAGGGGGTTAAAGAATCCATAAAGCGATAGGCTAAAGCAGCGATGCCCAGCCTTATGCTCTTTGGCTACGTTTTGTTTTTGTAATTGCACCGAAGATAGGAAGTCAATGAATATTTTTCTTTGATTGGCGCAAGCAAACTGACCAACAACAATTTTGTGTGATTTTGTTGTTGCCTTACCCAATTTCAATGTGCTTTTCTGTGTGAGTAGTGGTGAGTGCTCTGCCGTAAGCTTTTTTTGGGCATGCCTGGTCTAAAGTATTGGTGATTATAGAAGTTCGACTTCCCCAGCTAAATTTGATCTAGATTTTCATTCACGCGCCTTTCCGCATGCTAAATACTTGGCTCAAATGCTCCAATTGGTACCATTAGACCTCCCTGGGAACAGCTGATATAGGACAGAGGGATATCCTGGACGTACATTGTCATCCTAGAAAAATGTATCTCTTAAGTCGCCGAACCACAACTGGCAGAGAATTACTCCCATATGCTTTGAAAACCATTTGATTTTTCTTGCGTTTTGTTGGCACAAAGGTTGACGTAGTTGGATTAATCAAATATAAATTTTTGCAGGGAAATAATACAGTTTTAACATAATTCCTTTATAAACCTTATTGTTTTTTTGTCTTGCAGTTTTTGCGTAAGCTAAACCGACAGGAACGTGTCGTTGAGGAAGTGAAATTGGTCCTAAAGCCACATTTCAATAAAAAGGTGATTACCAAGGAGGACTACAAGGATATTATGCGCCGTGCTGTGCCAAAAGTGAGTTGTCCCATCCATTAGCTAAAGCCCAATTACAATCTCCAATCCCAATTCATAGATCTGTCACAGTCGCTCTGGTGAAATCAATCCGCATAAAATTAAAAATCTAATTGATGCCTATGTGAGGAAGTTCCGAGCGAAGCACAAGAAGTTGAGTCTCCTAAATACGGGACAGGTTAGCAGTGCTGTCAAATGTGCCGCATATTTAAAGAAGCTATAAGCAGACAGAAGCATTAAGGGTCTGGGTCTGGCAGTGAGTATTTGCAGCATGGAAATGGATTGGTTTGGCTCGGAACGGTGGTTATCTTCTGCTATATATTTCCAGCGAAACAGTTCACCGGCCGCATGCAGCATTCCTACACAAAACACAACAACAACAACAACCAATCACCGGCCGCAAATCGCAAAAACTCATAAATTGTCATTACTATTGGAATTTAGTTGTTAAGGATATTTTTAGGTCACTTTACGAATGATTTCTAGCACGTAAGCCCAATAATACAGAAGTGAAGATATATATTTAGCATCCTAAGCAACTTTTGCCACCCACTTTTCGTTTTCCCAAAGCACACCGAAACACAGAACGAAAGGAAATCACAAAACAAAAGCAGAATAGGAAGAACACAGTTTATTTATATATTTACCAGCCGTAGTTTTTTTTAGTTTGTTTATTTGTATAACATTTATAATTATTATTATGTTTTGCGTTAACAAATTGTAAGTAGTTGAGCCCAGGCAAAACAAGATTGTATTTTACCTCTGATAATTTAATAATTAATTAAATCTACAAAACTTTGAATGAGAACTGTGCACCCGGATATACTCGGCCAACCATCAGCGAGATATTTGGATGCAATTAATTCGATTTAGGGGGTTGTCACACAACAATTGTAATTATGTATTCATAGAAACTAACCCATGTTTTCAGTTTGTACTGGGTTAATAGTACTACATACATAAAGAGAAATACAATTTGAAACAACCATTTGGTTTTTGCATGAACATTGTCAGTCAGAAGTTGTGGACTAAAGCGAGTACCGACATTAAATAACGAATGAAACCCAAATTGATTAAGCTATGCAACATACAATATACAAATTGTGCTAAATCGTTTTGTAAATATCCATAAACAATGAATGAATGAATAAACGCGATCATAAACTAATCCAAATAAACAAATCTTTAGAGAGATATACAGCAAGTAATTAATGCACCACAGAAATCAATGAATAATAATCTAAAACTTTAATCTAAAACGGTTTGTGTTATGCAACAGCGTCCAGTTATGAAATTTCGTCATTTAAAGAAAGGTCACCGGCTACTAAACACATGGCATTTGCATATAATATAATGAGCTCTATGTCCGCTATACTGCAAACCGGTTCCTAATACTTATAGCTTGGAGAAATTCATATTACGCTCCAATAGTTAAGAAAAAGGCAGCTCAACGAATAAACAATGCAAGAGAGTACTGATCTGGATAATGCCACATTTGTTCAATGATTCAGGTTGACAAAATCTACATGTAAAATTATTTATGCTGGGATCAGAGTTTAAGTTAAAGCCTTGACTTCAGTGGCGAATCAATTTGTTGTGACTAGGATTGTTAGCAGGACTTGGCGGCGCTGCGTTCTTACGCATGTGGCAACTTCCTTATCACTGCAGCTGACTTCTATGTAGTCAGCGTTCCTTTGATAAGCCGTGCAGGTAAACAAGTGTCCCCAGCTATTGCTTTTGATCTATCGCAGTCAATTTAAAAATTTTTTCGCAAAAATATTACCAGCAGCGTTCAGTAATATTAAAAAATCCCTAACAAAAATACCTAATTTGTTGACTGCGTCTGGTCACCCTAAGCAGCGATGGAATTTATCGATATCATGAAGCTGCTGTTGGAAAACCCAATGACTCGACCTCTTGTCAACTAGGTTAAGTGAAATGAACAACCTTTACCCAACACTACTCGACACCGATACCTTGGAGTTGGAAGTATGTTCCTTGTATTATATATATGTAAGTTGTTTGCTACAGCGCAGCCGGAGAGCTAAATACCAGACGTCGCTCAAGTCCTAAGAATTGAGCCGGCTGGGAATCGGTTCCCACATTCGATCTGGCCCCAACCATCAGACCGTATTTCAAGTAATTTAATAATTACTGAGATATTGCTCTGAACCACTCTCGAGCCGTTTCGAAACTGGTTCTGAGCCAGTAAGATATCTAACTTACAAACCAAAATCAAGTTCGCAGCTTTAATAACTTCTGGGATATGGTTTTTACCGTTTTTAACCGCTCTTGAACCGGTTTACAGACACAGGTTCATAATTCCACTTTTACAAAAATTTTGTGATTTAAAGCCAGTTTTTGGGCAGAACATTTTTTTTTAAGTAAAATTGAGTACAAGGCTGTATGCCTATACTTCGTAATGATCGGTTCAGTGGGGTTAAGCAGCCGATAAGCGACAAATATATATACACACACTTATAGCCTATTCACACTGAGCACATCTTTAATCATGAGTCATAAAAATATGCACTATCAAAATTTTTCAAGTATTTCTATAAGACACTGATCCACTTAACAATTTGACGAAAGAAAAATCTTAAAAAGTTGGCATAGCAAATAGTTATTAAGCATTTTAACTCAGGATGTGGGATGCTGGATGAAAGATGTGATCAGTGTGAATAGCCTATTACTTTTATATATATGTTGATTCCTACAAATTGGTCGACAAATGTCAATTCCGCTTTAAGTCAATGAAAGTAAAGGGCGCTTATTTCAAGGAATAGAAAAATATCCTTTGATCCTCCGAATTTAATATAAACACCTTATTTATACCAATATAATGAGTTTATTAGTTTTGTTTATTTTTATTAATATTATTACTGCTTTTACAAATTGCAGGAAATGGAAGGAATACAAAACAAATATGTATTTAATCTCAGAAATCATTTAAAGAAACAAAAATCAAGGAATTGGAGTGAGTGAGCAAGGAAGCTTAAAGATTGTGCTAAAACAATAAGCAAACATAAAAACACGACCATTAACTAATGCTTACACTTAGGTTTTTGCTTTTTTGTTTTTGTTTTTTTATCAAAATGTCAACTAATTGTACGAAAGCTTTGCACATACTCGTAGACAGGCAGTTGGTTAATGGGTGTGTGTGGTCCATCCTTAATTACTTTGTGGCTATATGTAGTACGTAGCTAATTTGCAAATTGGATTAAATAATTGGTATTATGCTTTGTTTAGGGATTTAATGTTAAATGCCAGTTTTCAATGAGCGCAGACTTTGTGCGATTTCCATATTGCACAGTTATTATAATGCGTTGAGACACTGATGATGGAGTTACCAAAAACCGGAAGACTTCCCGCCGGGTGGGTTTTTCACTTTAATACACGCACGTACCCCAGATCTGTCGAGTTCCTCTGCAAGAAAAAAAAGAAGTCAATTCAAGACTCTAACGAGTTGGTTTGGCACGCACCACTAATGGAGAAAGAAGACTTTTGCATGTCGTGTTTGCCATCGACATTTCCACGCACCGACGGCGTGCTGCACAATGAACCCTCCGCCGGCATGGCCAAGTTGCCAGCAAGCATAACGTTAATTGGTTCCTGCACGGGTATGTGGATATCTAATTCAGCGAATTTTTTGGCCATATTTCCATTTTGTTTCTCCTCGTGCTGCTGTGGCTGTTCCTCTGGTGATGCTTGCACCTTGCCCTCAATGATGTCATAGACGAATGGCGGACGTACAGGCGTCGGAATGAATCGTCCAAAGCCCTCGGCAACCCGAAGCTGTCCTCGTTCGGCACAAATACGTCCACGTACCAGCACAAACTCGGGAACACCATGTACGACCATACCCTCAAAGATATTAAAGTCGCAAGCATGATGGTGGGTATCCTTGGAGATGGTGCGTGTAGCCTGCGGATTCCACAGAACAATATCAGCATCCGAACCAACGGCTGAAAAAAGGACCAAAATTTAATTGAAGAAGATTTGTGGATATTCTTCAATATTTCCTCTTTATTTTAGAAAAATTAATGAAGAACAAAGCAAAGAAATGTAACAAAGTAGAACCAATTAATTGTAATTGGAGCATTTGGAAATACGCTACGAAAACCTGCGATATTTGATAAGTTGATACCTTGTGGACTAGCTGTATAACTCCACACACTTGGTGTGTGGGCTTGTACAGCAGCTACCTTACAACTTTGCTAACTTTTTAGTTCTAGGTGTATCGGATTGTAACGAGGATTTCAAATGCATGTGCTGTACAACTCCACTCACTTGGTGTATGGAGTTGTAATGGAACTTGAATACTACTTTGTCAACAGTGAATATATGGAGCTGTAATGTATGTCTGTTTAAGACAGCGATGGGCAAGCCCTTGCTCCCATTGCTCCGAGAGTTATTTTACGGGAACTGGCATTAAAAATTTCCTCGGTTCTTGGCGCCTGCCGCACACAGTTGTCTCGTTTCGAAGCGAGTTTAAACAACAAATCCTTTGCGCATCAGCGCAGTGGTAAGTCGCAATAGCAGTCAGCAAAACAGGTGCAGTGTGCGCGATCGAATCGAATGCAAATGGAGCCTCGGCAATAAGGGGTTGTTGTTGGACTGCTCCCAAACTCAAATCTTATGTCCACCGCTGGTTTAAGGTATAATAGTATAGTTACAGTACAGGGGCAGCAACTATGTGTGGCAAGGCACTTTGAAATTGAAGAAAAAGCCCATTTTGTGCACTGTTTAGCACATAAATAGAAACTGGTCATCCAAGATTCAGTGAAAACATTTCATTAGTAGCGAGTTTAGCTGGCTGGAGGTCAAGAAGTTGCGTTTGTTCACAACTGTAAACAACTTATGCATTGACACACCAAAAAGAGCGTGGATACCTTTACAGCTGTTTCATGGATGTCCAATCCAATCATCCGAAGGCGTTTCGCTAAATGACTCCTGATCGTTGAGCCAATTCCATGCAATCAGAACTTAAAACAGTTGGGAACTGCAAAGCGCAATGAAAGCAAAATTGGACTCACATACAGAAAGCCAAACTTAATGGTTGTCAATGCAAAGCTTGGGCTAAAGTTTCTAAGTGAGAAAGCTTGAAGCTTCTTCAATATGGTGATGCCTTTAATTGATGCCAATTTGACTTTTGGACCTTAAATTTTGGGAGCACTGGTAATTGTTATTGCGTATTATATTGTGTTCAGTGTTACCAGAATGTTAAGTCAACAAGTGGCTAAAATTGCAAAAAAAATTTAAAAAAGTGACAAACTAGCAATGTCACAAATATGACACAACTGTTATATGCACAAAAACTACTCGAAATTTTGATTTACAAAATTTCTATTTACAAGTGTGTATACAAAACGTAGCGAGAATGTCCCATTACGTGGGCGCCTACTGTAATGCGTGTCGTGGACCAACCTCATTCAGCTCTGCGCCACTGGGAAATCTCTCTACTTTTCTCATCTAATCTAGTAGCCTAACGTCTTGGAAACACGTCACATAAAAAGGCAAGTGGTTTTAATTTAAAATAAAACCGTTTATACGAAAATTTCATGAGATTTCTGGGACTCCCCCGGTTTTTGCCCAGTTAAATAAAAGTCTACAAGTTATAAAAAAAATTTGAGATGTCGCCATGAAGAATGGCGTGACTTTTAATAGAATGTGCCATCCAGAGGCGGATCTAAGAGGGGGGCTATAAAGGCTGAAGCCCTTAAATATCCTAAATATATGCAAAGAGACAAATATTTGCAGTATTCTAAAATATCAGAAAAACCTTGACAATATTTAGATTAATCTTGGGAAGCGCTTTAGCGCCTTTAGCCGCCTTCTAGATCCGCTACTAAGGATGTCCTAAAATCGCCTGGCGACGCCTAACATTTTATGTACCGTCTCTGGGGGTATTGGTGGGTTTTTAGCCGTTTGAGGCCGACTTGAATGGTGAGCGGGAACCCACCTTCAGTGAACATCTAACGAAAAAAACTCCGATGTGTTTTTCTTTAAAATAGCCCTTATCTTGTGTACACAACCGGTCCGTCCATTTCTTGCCTGAGCTGAACATTGAAAAGTAACTGATTGAAATTCACTAGGAAACAACAACTAAACAGTTAGTTTTAGCCATCAATTAATCCTTTTGTGGAAACTTAAATTGACCGTTTGCTGCGCTTGTTTGGCGTTAAACTGTAGGTCTGTTTCTATTTAAATATGAATACGGACCTTACGCCAATGGGCTTTATGTACGCACATAAGGCCCAGAAAAGTTCAGAGTTCAATTTCCAAGTAATGATCGAACCTACATATATGAACCTTAATTCCGAGGGCGTTTTGTCATGTCACCGAATAAATCCATTACTGTCGACGGTCAAGCGGCAAATAAGAACCTGGCCTCGCACTTACCAACAAGTATAAGCCCTAAACCAATCCAAACGGCACTTAATCTCTCTCGCCTGACACTGAATTCGAATTTTGCACTTAGCTAAATCTTTCGTACCGAAATATTAGATGATTCACATTAAGAAAATTGGAGAATTAAGGAACTAAACAGAAACAGTGAACTCGCTTACCTATGCGTCCTTTTTGTGGATAGATATTGAATATCTTGGCTGCATTCGTACTAGTTACGGCCACGAAACGGCATGGATCCAGCAGACCGGCTTGTACACCCTTCTCCCAAACTACCGACATGCGATCCTCCAGACCGTTGACGCCATTTGGTATCTTTGTAAAGTCCCCCTTGCCCAGTGCCTTTTGTTCCTTATTAAATGTGCAGTTATCACTGCCTGTCAGCTGGAGATCATCGCTGTGAACGGAAATTAATGTTAAATTATGCAAGTCGACAGTGGCAACAAAAGAAAAAAACCAAAACCACAAATGTAATACAAGGACAAGAGGATGGGGGACAAAACAGCGTGAGATACTCACTAAGCCAATGACTTCATAAGCTGCCTGGGGGTTTCGGCACTCTCACGTATCGGTGGGCTGGTGATGTAGTAAATGCGCTCCCCCTTGGGCACACCATTCATGGAGCGTCCAATTGAGCTGGCAAGCGTTTCGCCAAACACACAATAACCACTGCGTCGAGCACGGCCAACAAGCTCGGCCGAGGATTTGCTGGTCAGACCGGCCACAAATAAAGGTGTCTTCATCTGTACGCGCGTGTGTGTATGTGTGGGTGTGTGAGTAGTAGTAAAGCATGAACATTTAAACAATTATTAACGGTTTTAGTTTGATGAGCATGGCTGTGACCCATGTACAAATGTGTATGCAATTAGTTTTTGGTAGTAATTGAGGGAGCAAGCATAAACCCAGGCTCTGGTTAGTGGACATTCTGCACAGAACTTACTTCGCCAGCAGCTTCATCATGAATTCGGGTGTGGAACTATCGGGTCTCAGGGGCGGGCTAAGCACATGTGCAGCCGCTTCCTCAAAATCAAGGTGGCAACAATGGGAACCATCAGTGCCCAGGGCTGCGGCCAGCGTCTCCCCCATAATATAACGACCACGATACCGGTATCGGGCGCGTGCCAACTCAATGCCCGCCGATTTGCTCATAACATGAACCACATACAGTGGGCAATCGACCTAAGTGTTTGGTTTGTATTTAACAATTGATGGGATTATATCGAGTGCCGCATACCGCAAAATTTATGTACAAGGGTGCATCATACATAAGGAAAATAATAAACAAATTATAAACAAATAAATACAATAAGTTATACATCTAAAAGGAGCTAGCAATAGTTGCAACACCATGGCCTATAGATGCTCGTGCACTCTTACCTGATGCGCCAGAACGCAAGCGCGATGAACAGCCTCAGCTTCTACTTCTTCGGGTCGCGACAACTCATGACCCTCGGGCCCATTAACGCCCTCGGCCAGTAGACGTTGTGAGTTCTTGGCTATGATATCGCCATTTTCGGCATGCACCTAAGAAGGAAGAAGGCATAGAGAAACATATATTCGTGTTATTTAACCAACGTATTTGAAATGACTTACCATAGCCACGCAATTTAAATGTCTGATACGCTCAAACACATCCAACATATCAGCGTCGTGCAACTTTATAAAGAAAATACAAATTAAAAGAAATTCTTTTCCTTGGCCTACCAAATCGTTTTACCTGATAAAGTCCCTTGTAGGCCATAAACATTTTGAAAGAATTAACTCCCAATTCTTTGGAAAGTATGCCAATCTCTTCGGATACCGATTTCGACCACCAAGTAATGCCCACATGTAAGCCATAGTCACAGCATACCTTGGGATCGGCCCAGCTACGCCACTTATCATAGGCCTCAATCATAGACTCGTGTCTGTTTGGCAAGACAAAATCAACTAAAAGGTACAAAACATTAAAGTCGTTAATTTACTTTACAAAATGATGTCAACTTACTTATCATAGTGGTGCCACCGGCCACCGCCGCTTTGGTGCCATGATAGAAATCATCAACAGCCACTGAACCGCCAAAGGGTAGTTGCAGATGCGTGTGTGGATCAATACCTCCCGGTAAAATCAGCAGGCCACTCGCATCAATGGTACGCACTCCGCCTGGTATGGTAATCTCGGTTGAGGGGCCAACAAATCTGTTTGAAGCAAATCCAGCGTTAATCTAATTCTCAAATTGTGGACTGCAAACCCAAAGACCTACTTAATAATGCCATCTTCGATGTAAACATCCGCCTTGAACGTTTTATCATGATTGACAATTTGGCCTGAAATGGTGCATATTTAATGGGGTTATACCTATTGATGATAGCCACCACCTACCATTTTTGATGTAAACCCGATTTTGGGCACTCTGCAAGTGTATGGGCACCTTCTTCACCGGTTTTGGGCTAGTGGACATCTTGAGACTACAATCTGGTTTGAATCTGAAATAAAAAATGTCTTAGCTTTAGATTCCACTTTAAGAACGTGCATCAATTCTTGCCTAAAGGGATCAATAATTTCTGTACACACACACAAGTACATAACACTTCTGGGTGGTTTGTTCTTTTCGTGGTTGTTTTTGGTGAGTCATAGGCGGCAGTTTTATGCGAAAAAAGTTTTGAGATGTGTCAACAGGACTGCGGTCTAGACACGTGCTATGCATTAACACCCTCTCAAACTCCAAATGCAAATATTACAAAAAAAAAAACCAACCCGGCACTTTAGGGTAAACCATAAATTGAATATGAAAATAAATTTAGAGAGTTTAGAAAATTAACCGAA